>WSFP011423104.1:0-22678 GCA_009831015.1 Picea engelmannii | reverse complement strand
ATATTGCCTTAACATTCCCTCATCAACCCCTTCTTCTTCCATTCAATCCATTCTCTTCCCTTGAGGTGATTAGAAGATTGAGAGAAGATGCCTATTGAAGGTGCACTTGGAGCATTGTAAAGAGGAGCCTAGACCAGGTTCACAGAATGGTGGCCGACACAGATTGTAAGTTTCAGTCTTTGTTTGATGAATAAAAAAATCTCTTTTCCCTCTCCCAAATGATGATTTTTTGTGTATTTTATTTAATTTATACATATCATTTGATATCTAACCCTAACTCATGAATAGAAGTAACATGCTTGTAGTCCCTGTTTGCCTAGTTTTGGATACGGTTTAGCCTTGGGAGGAGACTTGCAGTCGTTGGAACTACATAGCTTGAGGAGATCATCACCAGACGTGGGATAAAAGGTACAATTACCGATCTTCTCTCTTATTTCTCTCTTTTAATTTGTTTTGATATGTTTGAGGTAGATTAGAAACTAGATTGACTTTTAGACGGTCATTCGCTTTGTCTATATCTTAAACCCTGGTATAGTTAAAGGGGAGATTTTCCCACTAGCAGAACTGGCGACCATATTGGGGATCTCACTATGGTTTTTTAGGAGTTTTTTGGGTTGATTGATTGGTTTTTGTTTTCCTTTCAAGTTTCAGTCAAGTTTTTTGAGTCTGTCAATGTCACATACCCACTACCTAAATCGCATTTTTTTGGTCCTCTGCCGAATCAGAACCCCTAAATATCCATGGAGGACCAGCGTAAGCTGGCTCCTTCTTTCTCTCTCCGTTCCCAGGTGATTGCGGGTCACGATCACAGTTCAAATAAACACAATGTATTTTTAATTTTGCGTCTCGACGCTACGGTAATGTCAAACCGTTCGGCTTTGCAACCGCCAAACCCAGACAAGGCTAGAGAACAACCAATGAGAATAGGCCCCGTCGCACGGTTAAGTGGAGTGCAGGTGGCAGAGGGGAAAGTGCGACATGATAATCGACAATAAGTATTTAATTTAATGAGAAATGAGAGTGGTTGATAATAAGTATTTAATTTAATTTTAAGTATATCATATTAATTATTAACTAAGTGAATATTTAATATTAATAAGGATGGAATTTTATTAATGAGATTGGTTGATAATAAATATTTAATTTAATTAATAAGAATTAAGAATTTAAAATTGCATCCTCCAATGGTTGTTTATGGAGATTTTTATTTTATTTTAATTATATTATATTAATTATTAACAAAGTCAATAATAATAATAATAATAATGATGATGAAATTCTATTAATGAGAGTGGTTGATAATAAGTATTTAATTTAATTATATCATATTAATTATTAGCAAAGTCAATATTGTAATAATAATAATAATCTATTTTTAAGGTCACGGTCAAGTTGGTGTATGAGACCCCTTGTTTGTGGGACAAAGGACCCCCCTCCGCTCAAAAATTTAATTGGTAAAGTCTACGGAGGTATACATACCCTACCCTCTTCTAGATTTGAACTTGTGACCTCTTAAGATGAAACACATGTTTTTAATCATTAGACCCACTGAAGTTGTATCATAATAAATATGAAACATCCCCAAATTATTGGTTATGAAAATTTTGATTTTATTTTAATTATATCATATTAATTATTAACAAAATCAATATTAATAAGGATCCAATTACCATTAATGAGAGTAGTTGATAACAAGTATTTAATTTAATTTAATTTTAATTATATCCTAAATATTAATAAGGATGGAACATCCAGATTTTTATTTTATTTTAATTATATCATATTAATTATTAACAAAATCGATATTAATAAAGATGGAATTCCATTAATGAGAATGGTTGATAATAAGTATTTTATTTTAATTGTATCATATTAATTATTAACAAAGTCAATAATATTAATAAGGAAGGAATTTCATTAAATAGAGTGGTTGATAATAAGTATTTAATTTAATTAATAAAAATCCATAATTTAACGATAAACTTATTTTTATTAACTATAAATTAATTTTATTAAAAACAATTATTGATAATAAAGATAATTATGACAAATCGATTCTTTATTACACATTTTATCATTAACATATTTTAAATTTGACCTCGGCAAAGTTATCAAAGTTGTAGTTTAAAGGTAAACTTGCTCAGGTTTTCTCACCTCGATTTAAAAAGGTTAAAGTGTCACTAAAATTAAAAAAGATATAGTAAAAATAGAAAGAAATCAACAAATTTTAAATTTGACCTCAACAAAGTTACCCAATCTTTAATCTAGGTAAACTTGTCAGATTTTCTCACCTCTATTTAAAAAAATGTTAGTGTCATCTCTATTCAAAGGGTAAAGTAAAAATAGGAATTTTTTTAGATTTGACATTTTTTACAATATTAATAATATTAATAAGCAACAAATATTAGGCAAGTATTAAAGTATTTATTTTATTTTCATAATCATTTTAATTTTTACTTTTTATATATCTAATAATAATAATTTTATACATAATTATAAGTTATAAATCATCTTTATTATTAAATTTAAAATTTTATTATGATATTTAAAAAAGAGGGATAAGAATAATGAAAATATAAAATAACTTATAAGAACAAATTAATATATAAAATAACTTATAAATCTAATAAAATAAAATAGATGAATAAAACACATTTTTTTAATATATAATTATTTTTAATTTTAAATAAATAAAATAATTTATAAATTTAATAAAATAGAAAATGAATTTTTTTTTTTTAAATATATGAGCATTTTAAATCTTATTTTCAAAATATTTATGAAACATTAAAATCTATAATAATTTTAAATCTTATTTTCAAAACAGTAATCAAACAGTAATCTTTGCAATATGTAATTCACAAAATGTATTAATTATTTTTTCTTTGTTAAAGTTTCATAAAATATTTTGTAAATATTTGTTATAGCCCTAAAATGCCCTACTCATGCATACATGGCATTGACCCTCTTACTTGCATAGTTTGCCAAATCATTGCTGAGATGTTCTACTTAAAAAACCATTTTTTAGAGCATGTATGCACCCTGCACCACTACAGCCTGCGTATATACGCTTGTTGCACACTAAACAACCCACGTATGCTTACAAAAGTTGCAAAAATTAAAAAGTTGTAAGAAATTCGGTGAAATTCAAGGGTTATTGGAGTTTTCCCAACCAATTCACCTACTATAGCTCATCACCCAATCAAATAACCATCATTTTGTCATATAAAAGGAGGTGTTGGGGTCTCATTTCACATCCAAGCATAAGAACAATGAAACTTTGCCCAATTTCACTTCCCTTCCTTTCCCAAGATTTTGCTACCTTTTGTGAGATATTTCCTTAACATTCCCTCATCAGCCCCTTCTTCTTCCATTCAATCCATTCTCTTCCCTTGAGGTGATCAAAAGATTGAGAGAAGATGCCTATTGAAGGTGCACTTGGAGAATTGTAAAGAGGAGCCTAGACCAGGTTCACGGAACGGTGGCAGACACAGATTGTAAGTTTCAGTCTTTGTTTGATGAATAAAAAAATCTCTTTTCCCTATCCCAAATGATGATGTTTTGTGTATTTTCTTTAATTTATACATATCATTTGATATCTAACCCTAACTCATGAATAGAAGTAACATGCTTGTAGTCCTTGTTTGCCTAGTTTTGGATGCGGGTTAGCCTTGGGAGGAGACTTGCAGTCGTTGGAACTACAGAGCTTGAGGAGATCATCACCAGACGTGGGATAAAAGGTACAATTACCGATCTTCTCTCTCATTTATCTCTTTTAATTTGTTTTGATATGTTTGGGGTAGAGTAGAAACTAGATTGACTTTTAGACGGTCATTCGCTTTGTCTATATCTTAAACTATGGTATAGTTAAAGGGGAGATTTTCCCACTAGCAGAACTGGCGACCATATTGGGGATCTCACTATGGTTTTTTAGGAGTTTTTTGGGTTGATTGATTGGTTTTTGTTTTCCTTTCAAGTTTCAGTCAAGTTTGTTGAGTCTGTCAAGGGGTTTTGGTCACCTCCTGGGTGCCTACCAGTTGTCCCTTCCCTATAGGTCTGGCTTGTATTTTTATTTTTGAAAAGACTAAGAGGTGTATGCACCCTATCTTGGGTCAGGCCACGTACATACGTGCTCTGCAAAGTAAACAACCCGCGTACATACACAGGCTACTGATGCAACAAATCACGTCTATGTTTCATGAAATTTTTTTAAAGAGGGAGTTTGCCTCTTTCCTGATAGAAGTTCACACTTCTCAGGGCTTTATTGAATCATCCAGAGTCTTTGCCTGTGGCCACAACTTGGGTATAGGTTCCATTTTACTTGTTTCCTTGGTTTTCTTGTGTCTTCCCTAAAAGGTTTTGAGCAAGCAGTCAAGTCTTAGATCTGCCTTTTGGTTTCTTGGTTGAATCCTTGTCATCCGCAGTGGGATGAGGGTCTTTACCAGTCTTGTTTTCAGTTTTCTTTTTATCCCTTTCTACTTTCTTTGAAAAAACAAAAAGTTTACTTCAATTTTTTCTCTTTAAAGCGGTTAAAAAAAAGAAATTTCATTTTCTTGCATTTAGTTTGGTAAAGTAGTTAAAGCTTTTATTTGCAAAAGGAAAAAGAGTCTTTACTTTCAAGCTCTTCTTGTTTTCCTGAAACATAAGTAGCTTGTAGTCCAGCAAAAGAAAGTTTTAGGATTTCTTTATTTACAAGATCTTGAAATATTAATTAGAAAAGTTGAGTTTATAAAGAGTTAGTTATAAGCTTTGCTTTTAATTTCGAAGTAATTTTTCTTTCAAGTGCTTTAAATATCTTCTCCTTATTCATCTCTTTATAACACCATTAGTTTCACTACCACACATTTTGAGTAAATAAAGCCTTAAAAATAACGCCTAATCTAAAATACATTAGACTTTTCTGTTTGTAGGGTTCACAAACTAGTTTAGGGTTTTAGGGCCTTGAATTAGGTTTGAAGAGGAAACTCTTCAAGGCCACTTCAAATCAAACATTGGAGTCTAAGTTAGGGATTACTTTAAGTCCAGTGTCGTAAGAGTTAGTCGGGACCCCCCTCTAACACATGGGATAAACACGAGGTCGCATGAGGAAAGATAGAGGAGATAACCCCTCCAAAATTAGACTTAACGTAGTGGGGATTGTATATTGAGGGTCTTTCTCGGGAACAATACCGACTACATTTTCCTACAGAGCTTCGTGGACCTTGAATCCATTTGAGATCCTCTATTGTCTTCCAGACCATTTTCTTTTGATATCCTTGAAGGGCTTCAGACTTGTTATCCTGCTCATTACGATTTGTCTGACTGTCGATTGTACCTACATGGTAACTGACTGCGAGATGACAACCTAGTTGCCCATATTTTACGGACTTACACATGTAACTACAGGGGTATACTGCGGTACCTAGGGCAGACGTCGGATAGCACTTCACAAAGTATACCGAGAGGGTGCTTCCGTGTTTGAGTTTCCCTTACACTGGTTAGTTGCTTTAGTGTTAATCGGTGTAACTGTCCTTCCTACTAGATAGTCAACTACTTGATTTGTCTTTAGGAAAAATTTTAGTGTGTGCTTTGTGTTCTACGCTAGTCAAGCCTTAATGTGTCGTTTGATCATTTCACAAAGTGGAAGATCAACAGCTCCGCTGATTGTGAAGGATCCAGGGCCTGTCGTCGGTTACATTGGAGCCACCTCCGCCACCATTGAGGCAAAGACTTGAACAAGAAGGGTCATTCGAAGCGACCGAGCCACAGGAAGTTGTGCCCAAGCCTGCTCCATGAGGATACTTTTCGACTCCAGAGGAACCTACCATTTTTTACCTTGAGGCAGAGGCTCTCAAGCCAACTAACCCTCTGATTACTGATTTGTCAACGTCGATCTTGAATCAGAGTGTCCCTCCCGAGGTGACATCTTTTGAGCGCCAGCCAATCCTACGAGAGACAATGGAGGTGAATGTTGGTACTTCATCTAGGAGTCCTGATACTCCCATTACGACTACTACCGCAGGGGGCATCCTACCTCCTCTCCCACCTTCACCAGTCAGGACCACAGTGGTCTCAACTCCCTCAACTTCAGGCAGTGGTCTGATATCGTTATCAACTTCAACCACTACTCTTTCTACTCAGAGTGTGAAGGGCCCTCCATTCTCATATGGGATGCCTGACTTTGATACAAACTTGGTTCTTACTTATTCTGCCTTATAGACCATGGGTCTGGGGGCAGGGAGCTCGAACGCTCCCGTGCAAGGGTAAATCGGGGGCACTTCTACCCCTTTAATGCTATCCCTTACGATGGGGGTCATATACCTCCTCCGTCCCCTTCACTCGGTGGTGCTTTTCAACAACCAATCGAGGAAAACATTAATTATATCTTGTTTGGTGGAGGTAGTTTAGGACCTTTGTCTTATACAACGTCGGTGGGATCTATGCCATTCTCTTTGTTTGGTGCATTTGGGAATAATGATTTTTCTTCGATTGTTGTCTCGGCTGGGGATAACCCTAGTTTTGGTCAATAGAATCCAGTGCAAGGTATTATTCCTTCACAGGGAGCGACGACTGGAGTTTTTTCCACACAGGGTCTTTGGAATCCTTGGTAGGGATCAGTTCCCTCGCAAGGGATGTCGGTTGGGGGAAACCCCTTCCATACTCAATGGAACCCCATGCATGGATCCATACCCATGCCTGTCGGATCAAATGGGAGCATCCCCTTCCAGGGTCCTTGGAACACAATGTAGGGAGCAATCCCCGCACAAGCTATGTCATCCAATTTCAAGAGTCAGTCAATGATACCCCAACATACGCAGTTACCCTATGTTGGTCAAGGCCATGGTTTTTACCAAAACCCTAGCTAGAAGTCCAACTTTTCCTAGCAACCTTGTGCCAGTCAAACTCCAGGACCCTATTTTCTTGTAAATAGTTCAAAATCGAAACTACCATTTCTGGAAATGCTACATCTTCTAGACTTGTCGAGATTACTTGACGACATAATTTGTCACGATCCACGTTGGCCCCCCATGCCGACTAAGTTTCCTTCAGATATTCTAAAATTTGAGGGCAAGCATAGCGAAGATCCGTGGTGATCATGTGACAAATTTTCATTTATGGTGTTCGTTAAACTCATTGAAAGATGACTATGTCCAGTTGCACCTTTTTCAACGCACTCTTATAGGGGGTGCTACAAAATGGTATATTGAGCTCGATCACTTGAGTTACTCTTACTTCAACGACTTGGAAATGGTATTCTTGAACCATTTCCAATTACCTATGAGATACGATGTCGACACCAAATTGTTGGCCAACTTTGAGAAAACCAAGGCCGACCACATCTCTGATCATATTTGAGAATGGCCATGTAGAAAGAGATTAATTAAGGTCAAAGTACCTCCTGCTTTCTTGCTTGAGTGGTTCTTGAAGTCTTTGGTGCCCTGTGTATCCAAGGACATAGCAACTTCCGGAGTGTTTTTAGAAGAGGAGACGATTATGAGAGATCAACAGCTTGAAATGATATACTCTTAGTCTGGCATGCTATACGAGATTTTTCCAGATGCGTCACGGTCTACTCTTGATAAGGCCAAGAAAAAGTCTGGACCCCATGTTGAAAGTATTGTGGGCTCAACACAAAGAAAGTCCACATACCTATTTTCGAATCAATTGCAACAATTGTTGAAAGAACATACTGTGGCCAGCCAGACTCCAAGTTCAGTTGTTCCCCCTACCCAGACGTCGAATGTACACAGTGTGTAGTCGACGAATCTTAAGGCCAACCAAAAGCCTGAGGGAAAGAAGAAACAGTGAAATAAGAAGGGTAAAGGGGATAGAAAGGCTACCAATAATGCTAGCGGGGGGAAAATGGAAAAGAAGAAGTCAAAGTATCCGTGTAATCTTTGCACGGAAGACCACCTGACTCATCTATGCCATTGACTTGCAAAATCCCATAAGCTATTAGCACAACAACAACCTGTTGTGTTGACGAACCCTTTTCCACAAGGTAAAAACATGGCTGAGGCTTCCTCATCCACGAGTGTGGCAGAGGGCAGTTAGAGACCCCCAGTGCCTACCAATAACAACCCAGCCACAAATATCTACATGATGAATGTCGAGGCTCATTTAGCGACCAGGGACTAAGACTACAGAATGTCGGGATCTGCCTAGAAGGGAAAGCAAGCCACTAACCCATTGAATCCTCTCCAAATCGAGAAGGCGGTGGGAGAAACAATGACTCACATCCCTAAAGGTGCGTTTAAGAAGGCTTCTCATAATCCAAATGCGAGGGCCGCCCAGAACTACTACGTTGTAGAGGATGTGGCACATACACCTTGCACGATGTCCACTTTGGAAGTCCTCCAGAGTTTCCCCTCGTAGAGAAAATATCTATTGTCTTCCTTGGGAGTGACAGAGACTTGCAAGCCATAAGAGATCATTTTTTATCCAACCGACTTAAAACCTCGTCTTCCTTACAACGTTGCTTTTTAGATAGTAGTGGCTTACACCACGAAATATTTTACATGGAACATTTTATGTACAGTGGTTGACGAGGGTGCCTCAACTTGCGTGATGTCGTTGGCATGTTGGAAGGCCATTGTCCAGCCTGGGTTGTCTCTGTCGCCTACATTTCTGATGACATTTGATGGTCGATCATTTAGACCACGTCGAATTATTCCTTCCTTCCTTGTGTTGTTGGGAGGTAAAACTGTGTGTGTTGAAGTTGAAGTGGTCGATGCACCTCTCGACTACAACCTGTTGTTAAGAAGGAGTTGGACTTATGTGATGCATGCAGTGATTGCTACAATTTTTCGAGTCTTGTGTTTTATGCACGAGGGCCAGATTGTGACCAGTGACTAGTTGTCCTTCTCTCGTCCTGACCCTTCATTAGGGGCTTCCACGGTCCTGATGATTAATAGTCCACATCCCGTCACTGTCAACTTAGGTGTTGGTTTGTTTCCATCGTTGATGGGAACTTTTGATTACCCGCTGCCTTCTAGTGATGTAAATCTTATATCAGTTGTTCCCGACCAGCCAAGGGCTACAATTTTACAAGTGTCATCATTTCAAATGAGCTACTTTAACAATCCGTGGAATTTTCCTTCCCCATCGACCTCGATGGAAGGAATAGGGGATTGTGGCATGGCCATGCCATTATCTGTGATTGAGGTTGCATACAACAGTGTCCAGTAGACTTTGGCCAACCCCGATTCGACTCCTGCCTAGGAGTTAGATCGAGTTCTCGAGCCTATTTGGGCTCAAGAATATCTTTCCACTCAAGATCTTTTAGACTTGGTCTTTCCATATGACGAGGTGATTCTCGAGGCAATGACTGGTCTCGACAGACCTTGGTATGATCTACATCATAGATCTTACCTCCTTCCCAAGTTAAGGATAATAAAGGTGGGAGAACTCGTTTCGATCATGAATGGAGATAATTCTTTTTATATCAATCCTCTAGCTACACACATAATTTATGCCTAGGGTGACATGGAAAACATTGATACAATGATTCCAATCGATATCTCCAAAACCCATGGCATTGTGGAGAATGTTTTCATGAGAGCAGATTTCTCCCCGAAGAGATTCGAACTTACACTGAGTTATTTAAATAATTTCGCGATGTTTTTGCCTCGTCTTACGAGGAGATGCCAAGCATCAACCCACTAATTGTTGAGCATAAAATTACGAATTATCCTTATGCCTAACCAGTCTGATAGAATATTCGTCTGGTAAATCCTAGAAAAGCGGTAGCAATCAAGGAAGAAGTAAAAAAACTTCTCAAAGGCGGTTTTATGTACCCTATACAGTTGAAGGAATGGGTGTGAAACCCGGTTTAGGTTAACCAAAAATAGGGCATGATTCACTTGTGCATGGACTTTCGTGATTTGAATAAGGCTTGTCTGAAAGACAACTTTCCCACCCTATTCATAGATTAGATTGTTGATGAATACATGGGATGCGAGGTATTTTCATTCATGGATGGTTTCTCGGTATACAATCAGATTCAAATCAAACCCGAGGATCAACATAAAACAACTTTTATTTGTCCTTGGGGGACATTCACGTATCGTAAGATGCCTTTTGGCCTGAAGAATGATGGAGCGGCCTTTCAGTGGGCCATGTCATTTTATTTTCATGACCTTAGACATATATTCGAGGTGTACCTCGATGATCTAGCATCACGCTCTCACAAGAGATCTGATCATCCTGCCCATCTTTGACTAATCTTTGAACAATGTCACTACTATCAGATTCACTTGAATCCTAACAAGTGATTTTTAGTGTGATGTCAGGTTGTATTTTAGGTTTTATTGTATCGAAAATAGGGATCATGGTCGATCCTCTCAAGGTTGAGGTGATAGTTCAATTTCTTCCCCCATGCACAATACCTCAACTTCAAATCTTATAGGGGAACATGAATTTTCTTCGGCGTTTTATCACGAATTACGCCAAGATCACTAAAGGGTTTATGTGTCTCTTGAAAAAAGGGATCCCATTATGTTGGGATGAAGCTTCTCAACTCTCCTTTGAAGCATTAAAACACGCCCTGACGTCTGCCTCTCTGCTCTAGCCTCCTGATTATAACAAAGATTTCTTGTTGTATTTGGTTGTTGCAGAGTCGACCATCGTCATGGTCTTGGTTCAAGAGGATGATCTGATCGAAGAGAACATTATATATTACCTTAGCCAAGGTCTAGTTGGACCATAACTCAACTATTATCACGTTGAGAAACTTTCTTTGGTAGCCATTCATGTTGTCCAATGGTTTCGCCACTACATTTTTCTTCGCAAGACCACTGTCATTGTCTTCATCAACCCTTTTCAATACGTGTTAACATGACAGGTCATTGGCAGAAATATTAGTAGATGGATAGTCATATTACAGTTGAATTGGATTTTGTTTCTGCGAAATCCAAAATGTCATTGGTCTTTTCTGAACTCATTTCAGAACTTCCGGTCGAGTCTAGTGATATCTTTCCCGAAGAGTCTCCTATTAAGAGATATATTTTTCTAATTGCATATTTGGACCCCTGGTAAGGAGATATACTTATGTATCTCCAGACTTTGAATTTCCCCACTTATCCTTCCCACGATGAGCGTCGATGAATTCAAAATCAAGTGAAAAACTATCTTATACTCAATGACACGTTGTCTCGTCAAGGCATGGATTGCATTCTTCATCAATGCCTTATCCATGAAGAAGAAGAGCTTGTTTTGAACTAATGTCACATTGGAGCATGTGGTGGTCATTTTTCTGGGTTGGAAACAACCCAAAAGATTCTACGTGCAGGTTACTTTTGGCCCTCGTTAATCAAGGATTGCGTCGAAGTGGTCAAGAAGTGCCACTCATGCCAAATCTTTTGTCGGAAGATGTGGGCACATCCTACTCCTATGTTTCCTGACATTGTCGTTGCTCCTTTCACCAAGTGGGGGATTGACTTCACTACATGTCACCTGACCTCAACCAGGGGGCATCATTATATCATTGTAGCAGTAGAATACTTCATAAAGTGGGTTGAAGCTATGCCAACGTTCAGTAATGATGGATAAATTGCATCTCTTTTCATATTTAATCAGATAGTAGAAAGGTTCAGTATCCCGAAGGAGATTGTCACTGACCATGGAAGTCACTTCCAAAACAAAATGACGACTGAGTTGATGTCAAAGCTTGGGTTCAAACAAGAAAATTCATCACCTTATTACCCACAAGCGAATGGTCAGGTTGAAGTTGTGAATAAGTCTCTCAAGACTATTCTTCAGCAGATGATCAATTCTGCCAAGTCAAATTGGCATTTTATGTTATATTCAATGTTGTAGGCCTACCAAACGTCTGTGAATACTGCCATCGGTTTTTCACCTTTTCAACTCCTATACGAGATGGAAGTAGTCTTACCTATCAAGTATCAAATTCCTTCTTTAAAGTTGGCAGTGGAATTAATGCCAGACACTTCACCGCTTGAGGAATGCCTTCTATATCTCGAGCAACTCGATGAGAAGCATCGTGATGCAGCCTTAGCCAATGAGGCTCATAAGAAAAAATTCAAGTGTTAGTATGATTAGTTTGTTCGTCCTCGAATTTTCTCTAAATATGATCTTGTCCTGGTATATGATCAAGACAAAGATCTCCTGGGGGCAGGAAAGTTCAAACCCATGTGGTTTAGACCGTTCATTGTGAAAGAGGTCTTGAATAAGGGCGCTTACCATATGGCTGATTTTGAAGGAAACGCCTTGGTAGAGCCTAGAAATGGACTCTACCTCAGGAAGTACTACTCTTAGGTTGGTCACCTGGGTGACTTCTTGTATATATGTATAGCTTCTTATACATTTTTTTTCTTTTTTGTTTTGTGGATGTGTAGTTATTTATGTCTTCTTTTTCACTGTGGTATATGTCAAGTGAATCAAAGGTGTATTTTGGGTTCATGGATGACACTAGACAACACACTCGAAGGCTTGCTTCCCCAACTTGGGTGATTTTCACACCTGGAGACCAGTTTCTATCTTCCATAGGTATTTATCTAGGCGACGCCACAAACAATGTTGTCGAATACAGTGCAATGATAGAATTGCTTTGTGATGCTTTGTCACATGGAATTTCTCACCTCCGGGTCTACTTAGATGCGTAGCTAGTTGTGTCCCAGTTAAATGGGGTTTACCATGTTTATGATCCCACTTTTCACTAATGATTACTTATGGTACGTCTCTTAGAATGTTCTTTCGATTACATTACATATATCCATGTTCGAAGGATATTTAATCATCTAACAGATACTCTAGATAATCAAATATTAGATTGGCATGTTGCACACACATAAAAATAAACACACACACACACACACACATGTAAATACACTTGTAAGAAAAAATTTCATCCATAAGACATAAAAGATGTATATATATATATATATATCTCCCAAAATAGTGTCATGAGTACATAGGTGGGCATGAATGCCTCAAAATTGTTCAATATACATTGCAAGGATTATGCCCTCAAAAAATACATATACAAAAAGTGTCGTCGGCACATCAATGGTCTATACTATCTAAGAACAGGGCCTATTGGCCTTAGTATAGTGTACAACGACATTGGCCAAACATCGAAATAACTGACCTAAGCTCGAGGCACCCCTACTACATGAGACTGCATAGAAGGAGGGAGATCCTCGATCTCGACCATAGGTACAACATGAGTGAGCGCAGTGAGGTTGCACTCCACTCATCTTAGAACTATGTCAGCCTCTCCGGATGGGGGTCCCCATACAACTATTGGTCCTCCGGTTGATGTTGGTCCTACCTCAGGTCGAGGATGTCGCCGAGTCCTAGCGAAGTTCATTGGTCGCACATGTCCCACATATGTACATAACAGATACACAAGTCATTATTCTATACACACATAAAAAGGATATATATAAAAAAAAACAATTAAAAACTTAAATAACTTTAAAAAGTGTGTTACCTATCTCACCTCACTCCTCGCCGAGAGTCATAGGCATGTTCGGATATCTGGTGAAATTGATCTTGGCATAAGGGTAATACTTGATCACTGAGATTTTTCATCCCCACCAGTCAAATAATTTGTCATCGAAGGCCTCTATGGTCCTCCCTCAACCCTATTGAGGAAGCAACGCTGCCCACCTAGTCACTGCTGGGAAGGAGGCTACATGCCCCCATACTGTCTCTCTAGGACTGAGACTGGGCACCCTCTCTAAGAAGGAGAAAAAAATGGTACCGAACTTGAAGTTCTTGTTGGTACACCTCCGACACTCTGTAAGTTGTCTCTTCATGCATATCAGCATGGTAGTACTCCAATAAAAAATGTTGGCCTCCAAACACTGAATCGCACAATGCATGTGTGCCCGAGAAGCCTAGTGAAGGGAAGCGGATCCAGTAATCTGCCCAATCAAGAGTAAGATCACACACAGAGATAGGTTGGTGATATTGTGGATTGGAACCTGAGAACCTACCATCTCAGTGACAACCTCACAATACATGCAAATGTAATCCTCGATGTTAAAGGGCCCTAGAGGAAACATCCTCAAGTTAACTGGTTCCCCTCTCCTCGAGAGGCCAGTCAAGAAGTATATATCCTCTGTAGTTGGGGTCAACAATTTACCCTCTAGCATAAAGGTCTCTGCATCAGGATGCCAATACTCCAAAAAAGCATTGAGCAGCCTAAGTTGTTCCCTCATGAACAGACACTGGAAAAACTACCATAGCCCACACTTTTTTAGTGTGACGATGGCTATAGGGTCCTCTTCGACCAAAATATCAATGTCCTCATGCTCCCTCTCCCTCCAGTGAACACACATCATATTTCATGGAAAAGTGGAGGAGATTTAGTACTTTGATTTTGATTTTTTCAAAGTCTTTCAAGGTGTACGCGGGTTGTTTCGTACACAGTCGCATATGTACGTGGGTTGGTAGTTTCCTGCCCGAGTACATACGCGGGCTAGCCTTGGACAACCTGCGTACATGCACGACCTCTCTTTTTACAAGAGCACACCCCCTCAAAACCTAAAATTAATGCATAAAGAATGAATTGAATTGCAAGAGGGAGTGATTTCTACTTACTTGGTCAAAGCAGAAGGTTGTTTCGTCCACTGAATCTCCCAGAATATACTCTTTTAGCAAAGGGGTCTTTTCTCCTTTTGGTTGATTTTCGGATTGCAATGGTAAAAATGAGCCGTCGACTTCTATTTATAGAATGTTTTGGTCCTTTTTACCCCTTTTTGACCCCCTTTGTCATTTTTCCTGGCTTGGTGATCACTTGATTCCACTTTTGGGTTTCTTATTGGTCGTTCTGGTACTCTTTTTCTTTTGGTTTGGTAATTATTTTGGGATGGGTCACTTTTTGGGTATCATTTGGTAAAAGTCATTTTTTTTTCCAACTTTTTGCATATAAGTTAGGATTTCATTTCCACTTTCTGCATCTTGTTGTCTTTTTCTCTTTTCCATAGGATCCACCCCACCGAAGTGCGACATAGAACCTTCATTGTTGCTTTAGAAGTGTCATAATTAGGTGGTAGAGCCTACCTTTACATGGATGCCCTAGGTAGATCCTTGTTGCATTTTGGCATCCATGATGTCAGTAATGACTATAGGCTTGGGAGTCCTTGTTAGTCCTGTCATGATTCTGAGATAAAGCCTCATTCATTTGATGCACCATCATCCTAGGCCTTACCCTTGGGACTCCCAAATGAACACGCTTTGTTGTCTTTCAAGATCACTTTGAAACTCAAAAGAAACATCTAATGAGACTTTATTTATTCTTTTTGATATTGTTTGAATTAAGTGAGAAAAGTATATCCCCTGGAGTCTTATTTAAGCCCATTTCAGACTCTCTAAAAATGAAAATATTGTCAAGCGATCTTGTTGCCCTTCATGCTTGCCAAACTCAAATTTGAAGGCACATATGTTCGATGGTAGTTTACCCCTTTTTCGGTTCTGATGGCTAATTTTATGAATAAAGGTATGATCTAGGAACTTCGGTTCGCTAGAAGAGTATTCTCAGGCATAACTTTAACCCTTTTTCAGGCCCAGGGGACTAAATCTTCGAAAAAGGAACATTCTCCTTGGTTTTGGTTTATCACCTTTTTCGGGCCTTGGAGATTACTTATGAAAAAGTAACCCCCCCAGAGTCCATAGTTAAGCTATTTTTAGACTCCCTAAAATTGAAAAGATCATCAAGTGATCTTGTTCCTTCACACTCGTTAAATTGGTCTAGAAGAAAATCTATTGGCATGAGTTTAACCCTTTTTCCAGCCTGTAAATTATAGCGGAAAAAGTTATGCCTTGGGAGATTCATCTTGCTGGGAGAGTTCTCCTCAATTACTTTTATAATTTTTCAGACTAAGGAGACTAAACTCAGAAAAAGGAAGTGAGTCCATAGTTAAGCTCTTTTCAGACTCCTTAAAATTGAAAATATTTCCGAGCGATCTTGTATTTGTCACACTCGTTAAAATGGTTTTGAATAGATGTCTTTCTGGTGCAAGTTTAAACCTTTTTCGAACCGACTATACTATCTTCGAAAAAGGTACTCCCTGGAGTCTTCTTTTATGTTTTTTTTTTTTCAGACTCTCTAAATGTGAAAAATCTACCGAGCTTACCTTCTTTGGGCTCGTAAAAATTACATAGAAGGGTTTTCATTGTGTCTTGTTTAATCGCATTTGTTGGTTTCATCTTTGGGTCTTTGGCCTAATGTCGGCTCCATGTTTCTCTCAACTAAACCTTTGAAGCATTCCTTATACACAATCCTTGTAACACTTATTACCTCTGCGACCTGACACTTTGACCCATGGAGGAATTTTCCCCGAGTGTCCTTTTCCTTTACATGTCTCCTTGCTCTGAGCATTAGTATGTTCCATGCACTTGGAACTAGTATGCTTGTTTGTGACACTCGTTCCTCCTTTGTAACGTAACATTCTTTTATTCTTTTTCAATCTATTAAAAGATTGAAAAGACAAAAAAATCAAATATTTTAAAAAGAGGGGATAGGAAATATTCATTCTTTTTTCAGCAGCACAGAGAGTCTCCCTTGGACAAATCACATCCTTTTATTTTTTCATCAAGCATTGGGATCTAGTATGACCTTAGGAAGCTGTTCTTTCTACATAGAGCGGTGCCCTCCTCCGTTTGGTTACTCTTCCAAAAACATGGAAAGTTTGCGTTGCCTCCTGCATCACGAACTTATGTCATTGTCATGCTTCCTGAGTCTGATCATCTTACATGCTTTCTTCCAAGGTAAGTTTCACACAACGTGAGTCATCCTTTCTGAAGTTTGTCTCTTAAAATTCATGAGTCAGACATCCCGAGAGTCCATTCAAGTCCAGATTCGAAATCGACGAAGTTCTCTGTGTGATCATCGAGACCCTCATGTCTTTTCCCAATGAGCTGTCGAAGACATCAGGGTAGTGAGTTATACACTCCCATTGTACTCCTACATGAATTTTGAAGATCTTGAAGATGTTGCTCGAGATATGAAGACCTCATCTCTAGCCACATGCATCACTAGCTTCTTGAAGATGGATGTTATTCTCGTATATCTTCGATTGATTTTGAGATGTAGATCCATTGTGTATTTCTCATGGCTACACTTTATATAGTTATATGACATTGAAGTGTATTTGATTGGAAGCCATGATTCAGTTCATCCCGAGCATGGTTATGCCTTCCTCAGAGAGATAATTATTATTTTGCAGATGGAACCTCCCGGGCTCACTCGATTTTATACATTGGTGAAGATGTTGTAATGTATTTCGGCCATCAATTTCTCTTTTGACCTCACAAATTAGGGGGCATATGTTATAGCCCTAAAATTCCCTACTCATGCATACATGGCATTGGCCCTCTTACATAATTTTCCAAATCATTGTTGAGAAGATCTACTTAAAAAACCATTTTTTAGAGCATGTACGCGCCTTGCACCACTACATCCTGCATACATACACTTGTTTCACACTAGACAACCTATGTACATACACTTGTTGCACACTAAAAAACCCATGTATGCTTACAAAAGTTGCAAAAATTAAAAATTTGTAAGAAATTCGGTGAAATTCACAGGCTATTAGAGGTTTCCCAACCAATTCACCTGCTATAGCCCGTCACCCAACCGAATAACCATCATTTTTTCATATAAAATGAGGTGTTGGGGTCTCATTTCACATCCAAGCATAAGAACAGTGAAACTCTGCCCAATTTCACTTCCCTTCCTTTCCCAAGCTTTTGCTACCTTTTGTGAGATATTTCCTCATCATTCCCTCATCACCCCTTATTCTTCCATTCAATTCATTCGCTTCCCTTGAGGTGATCAGAAGATTGAGAGAAAAGGCCTATTGAAGGTGCACTTGGAGCATTGTAAAGAGGATCCCAGACCAGGTTCACAAAATGGTGGCCGACACAGATTGTAAGTTTCAATCTTTGTTTGATGAATAAAAGAATCTCTTTTCCATGTCCCAAATGATGGTGTTTTTTGTATTTTATTTAATTTATACATAACATTTGATATCTAACCCTAACTAATGAATAGAAGTAGCATGATTGTAGTCCTTGTTTGCCTAGTTTTGGATGCATTTCAACCTTGGGAGGAGACTTGCAGTCGTTGGAACTACAGAGCTTGAGGAGATCATCACCAGACGTGGGATAAAAGGTACAATTACCGATATTCTCTCTTATTGCTTTCTTTTCATTTGTTTTGGTATGTTTTGGGTAGAGTAGAAACTAGATTGACTTTTAGATGGTCATTCGCTTTGTCTATATCTTAAACCTTGGTATAGTTAAAGGGGGGATTTTCCCGCTAACAATATTAATTTTGTGTTTCATTATATAACATTTTTTTAAATAATATAATTTTTGGATTATGATTGATTTTAATTAGTATAAATCTATACTATTTTCCAATTTATTAAATATCCACATAGATCAAATATTTTGAATTGTAAATTTTTTAATCATTTAAAATGAATCTAACTTGATTGCAATTTCACTAAATTCATTGAAACTCAAAACTTATACAAATATAGATATTTACAAATATAATTGTTGATTGATTTTTAATATAAAGATTAATTTTTAATATACATTTACATTATAATGTTATTTTTTAAAAAATATTGTAATTTTTCTATTTATGTGTAAATCTGGTATCTTTATATATATATATATAATTAGTATATTTTATTTTTTAATTTGAAACCCACATCATTTAAGAGGTTAACTCTATTATTTTATACTGATATATAAGTAAATAAATTTTATGTTAGAGTTATTTTTCTCTTGGTTTCTTTTGTGAGATGTATCATATATGTTCAAGGAGTTTATGTCTTGGTGACATTGGTATCATTCACTAAATGTGGAAAAGTGTTAGATGATAAATGTTGGTTAAATATAAATAATTTTTTTAAAAAGAAAGGTGGAAAAGTGTTAGATGATAAATGTTCATTAAATATAAATATTTTTTTTAAAAAGAAATATTCACTAAATACATAAAAATGTTGATTTTTTTTTTACTAAATTTATATTTAAATTATTATTTTTAATTAAATTTGTTGTATTTATTCATTAAATTGTTTACTTAAATTTTATATATACAATTTGAGTAGTTCTAATGATTATGAATATGTGTTTTTTCCTTGATTTCAGGGTTTAAATATAAAAGATTTTAGAGTATATATATTTCTCTACACTTTAGAGTTATAATTTTTTTTTAAAATATATAAATATTATAAAAAATTAGATTATTATTATTATTGTATAATACTTGAATAATGATATTTTCCAAATTTATGTTTTAATTGCACTTTATTATGTTATTTTTAATAGTTGATTTAGTTATGTTTGTTGATGTTTGGACAACATGGAGAAGACATTCTCTTAGATTGATAATTAATAATATAATTATTGATTATTAAATACTATATATAATAAGTAAATGATAATAATAAATAGTTATTGATTATCTAAGGGAGGCATCATTTCATTGATGGTCACCATATGTTCAAGAAAAAACAGAAAATTTATAAGAAAGAAAAATTAATTTAATTTTCATAGAGATGTGTATTTTTTGGATCAATCTAATATTACTATAAAAAGACACTTGAAAGACATAACAATAGGCACACATATTTTTTCTCTCTCACACTTGGGATAAGTGAGCTAAGGAAGAGAGAAAGAAGTTGAAATTTTCCAAGTTACTTAGTGATATATTGTTTAGTAAAGTAATATCGTATATCATTGGAAGTAATTACCACTTGCGGAAAATTGTGCTTGTTTAATTTAACACTAGAAAATCAACATGGTTAGCCATAAGACATCAAGTATATGGTGGATGTGTGTTGGTAGCCGTATACAATAGAGTATATGATGGATGTGTGTTGGTAGCCATATGACATCGAGTATATGATGGATGTGTGTTGGTCATAGTAGAAGACATATTATTTGGAGGGTCACTGTATATAGTTGTGCACAATATAAATTGATTGTAACAACTTAAATTGATAATTTATTTATCATAGTTGTTAAATTAAATTAAATTAATTATTAAAATAAATTCATTGAGTCTTTTATTATTTTATTATTAAGTTGTCCAGGGAATTAATGAAGGGATAAGGAAGTTGGGGAATTGAATGAGGGAGAGGGATTCAAGAGAGGAGTATGAAGAAAGGAGAGGACTTGGAAGGGGTCTTATTTTTTTTTGTTTTGGGAAAATTCTGGAAGAGGGGAAAGAGGAGGAGGAAAATTGGGAGAACAATTTGTTTTGGGGAACTCACACAGGGCACTGCTATTGTTGGGAACTTTGGGCTCGGGGGATAGGAAACCACAAGGATTCCTAGAGCTAGGGAGTCGAAGAGGTTGTTCCTAGTTGGTTGGGAGGTGAATATTTAGTTTGGGCAGTTTGGGCAAAAACATGAGCAAACAGAAAATAGACTAAATCAACCAACCTGTAGGTCGAGGTACGTACTTTACTAGTTTATCTGTCGTTATTGTTATGTTGTTGTTGTGTATTTAAGGTATAAGCAAATCATGAAATAAAACCATAAATTAAATTGAAGATTATTTCAGTAGGACATAACAATATATATATATATATATATATATATATATATATTATTAAGGCCTTGAAATAAGGAAGGCCTTACAAATGGTATGAGATCCCAGTTTCAAAACTGAAACCTAGGCTTGACCACCAACATAACTATATAATCTGCACCAAACAAAAACCTCCTAACTAAGCTAGCTCAGGAATACAAAAAGGAAAAGAGAAATTCAGTGGGAAAATGAAACTAATACAACATTCGGTAGGAAAACAAAAAGGCTAGGGTCAATAGGGAAAATAACAAAGAAAACTATTTCACAAGCTAAGTTGTAAGGGTAGTCCAAAAGATGAAAAACCAAGAGATGTCGTCAATAGCCAAAGACAAGTAGTTGAAGCTCCTTTGAAAAAATTTAACAGGTACTCATGGATTCCATCCTTGAGTCTCTTAGAAAAGTTGTGCAGATTCTAACCATAGATTTTCCTTTTCAAGGTTGATGTCGTTTGTTGAAACTTGCATGAAAGCTTATTCATTGAAGCTTAACATTCATGTTGATGTAACTATGAAACATCAACCTCAAAACCACCTGAATTCAGTAATATATTAACATCACAGAATATAAGATAGAAAACAACATTGGAACTTCTTCCTCTCGGCTCGAAGTATTTATGAGATCACCAGTTGCTAGTCAGTCCAATTGATGGTCCATTTTGAAAACCGCTATTCTTTCCTTTCAAAACAAATCCATTTTTTCCCAATCCACGAGAAAGTCTAGATACCAACTATGCCAAGGCTTGACACCAAATCCTAGTGACCAAGAGCCAACCCATGACCAAGGGAAGAGCCCACAAGGGGCGTTTCATTTTCATTATGTATCCAAGTGTGAGGAGAGAGGAATTGAACCTTGACCTCCCACAAGAACCAACACCAACGAACCCATAAAACATGCCATACTAATGCGCCACACATTATTTCTTTTGTGGCAAGTCACAACCAAGACCAAGCACCCAAGCCATGAGGAAGAGAGAACATGAAGGGGAAGTGCACTACCTTTCTCTGTCGCCAACGCCAAACCATGAGGAGGAAGCCCACAAAGGGCGCGTACTGTGCACTACACGTCCAAGCTAGTGCCTAGGTTGAGACTAAGCACCAAGGAGAATGCCCAGGGTGAGTAAGCTCACACACAAGCCCGTAGACTGAGTCTCATTATACTATGCATCCGGTGCCAAGAGCCCACTTAAGCCTACAAGCGAGTAGAGATGACATTAACAAAAGGAGGGTAACCCTTGCCACTCATCATTGCAGAGGAGAAAAGGCACTGAAGGGTAGGTCAGCCCGGTAGCTGGGGCCCAGGCCTATTGGCGGCGGACCGTGTAGCCAAGGACCTTGCAGAGGAGAAAACCCAGTGAAAGAAAATGGGAGGGAATGGAACGAAGAAGGGTTTTTCTAGCTCGCTCGGGTTAGATATGAAGACCACGAGGAAGGGGCATGTGGGCCAGGAAAGTCCCCATGTTGATCTCATATAATTTTTCATTTGTTTTATATATTTTGTTTACTATAATTTAGCATATTATATTTCCATTTAATTGTTGGTTATTATATTTCATTTTTAATTTATTTTATTTTTTATAAATCTAATTATATATGGTTATTATTTAAATATTTGTTTATTTATTATGGTTATATATATATTGTTAAAAAAAATAAAATAATAATATATGTATTTATATAAATAAATGAAGGAAGGTTAAAATGGGGCTTCTCTTATGTTATGAGATATACATTTTAGTTTTTAAATATTTTTTTTACATTAAATAAAAGGTTTTTATATTATTATTGGTTTTATTCTTTTTCGCATATTAAGGACTATGCCATCAAACCCGTGAGACCAACCATTACCTTTGTTGAATCTATGCCAGGCTAAGAATCATGGAGAAAACCAAGTTGAAACTTAATCATGTCATAAATGGGAGGTACATGCACCAAAGGGTCGTAATGTGACACTAGCTCAATTTACAAGGAAACCACACATCATTAGAGTACTATGGAAATAAAATAAAATTTAATTGACTATGGATTCTTATTCAGATAGCCCTGACCTAGTGATGTATAGACCTAAGGAGGATAAACATAGTGTATGATAGTGCAATTTATATTATATATATATATAT
>ML864058.1:11766-26487 GCA_009831015.1 Picea engelmannii | reverse complement strand
TATGACACATACCATGATACCTCGGACCAATTACCTCATGGAGCAAGAGCCCTCTCTGATGCAAGCCCAGGCCGGTAGTGATGGAGGCTGGTACTGCTGACAGGACAAAGCTGGCTGAGAAGAAGAACATGGGTCCTGCAGGACCATGCTCAGGCCGCTCCTGCTCTCGGTACTCCATGTCTAGGACCATGTGGGCCTCGAGACATGATCTCCTAGTTGTCTCTAGATATCTGGGATAACAGAGCCAAAGACTAGGAATTTGATGGATGAAGTGTTGGTAAGCCAAGGCTTCAACCACCAAACCCTAGGGGAAAACGACTACTAAGGTGTAGGTAACCCTAGGCCTTAGTAGGTTTTCCTCCTTCTTTAACTCAATGATAAGATAAAATCGGCTATGATGAAGGACAAATACTAGGGTGTTGCAATGGCAAGGCCCTAGCAATGGCTTCAAGAAAAACGACTCCTTGGCACAATCTAGTAGGTAGATAGCAATTGGAACAAGGATAATAACATGTGCTTGATCCCTAGGGTTTGAGCTAGCAATTTCATAATTTAACAAAATGTAAAGTAAAACACCATAACCATTCAAGTAAGAGAAGAATTGCAGAATTTTACTCACATTCACCAAGTATCATAAAAGCAAACCCTAGTTGTAGACTTTCCACCAAGAAAAATGCCAATTTCACCAAAAATAACCATTTTTCAACAAGTGTGCACCAAAATTTCAGTCCAAAACCCTAATGAGGGCCGCAAATTTCAGACCTCACACAAGTGTGAGTCTAAGATCCTGATAAAATGAGAGTTTTGCCTCTCTATTTATACAATACCATTGACCTTTAATTTTATTTTAGGTCAAAAAAGGCCGACATGGCCAATTTACATCAAAAACGCTGTTTTACATTAAATGTCACAATTAAAACCCTAAATCAAGCATAAATGATGACGTCATGCCCTTTTAGGGTGACGTTAGGCCCTTTTAGGGCAACATTGGCTTCCTGGAACAAAACGTTAGGCCTTCTTGGGCCTCAGGAACTTGCCACACGTGCCACTTGGCACACAACTGCCTCCCAAAACCTCCATAAGCACTGGATGACGTCATGAGTGTCCTAGGTGACGTCATGGGCCTTCCAAGGCCTACGTCCTGGTGGAAAGGGCACAATCCCCCTGGGTATGGGTCTGCTAAGCTGCCTCTGGTGGAACATCGTCCTCTTTTTCCGGTGAAATCCTCTGATCTGTCTCTGCCGCTTGTCGGGGTCTCAACATCCATCTGGTGGGATTTTTAGCCCCATGGAGGTCCGAACTAGTCATCTCCCCATGTGTACCTGTCCGTCGGGTATGGTCCAGAAACATCAACAGATACACCCTCCATGGGCTCATAAGTCACAGGGATCAGAGCAATGTCAATCACATCTAATCATCAAGTTATTAAACATGTGCATAAAACCCCCTTTACTCGAACCAGTGCTCAAAGACATTATACTAATCTACAGGCCAAGTTTGGAGGAAACGCTAGGACATCCTATTGGGCTAATGCTCACTGGATGTGGGATGTTTCCGGGAGAAATCAAATCTAAGCCATGTGAGTGGATGAGGTGGTAAAGGATGTCTAGGCAAGGGGTGCAGTGATAGTAGGGAAATGTATGGCTTACCTGTGGGTGCCTCTGTAGAGGGTGAGCTGCATCTGTCATGGATGCAAATGTTTCCAAGCCTATTCATGCCTTTTGTCTTTATTTTTATTGCTTTTTCTTTCTAGAAGCTAGTTAGGGTACACTACCCTGGCATGGTGACCAGTGGTGGCAATGTTACCCACAAGCATTTCATGGAAATGAGAAGGTTGGCTTGTGATGAGACCCCCTTTCTCTTGGCTATGCCACCAAGAGCCACTACCCTGGCGTGGTGACCAACTGCTTGTAGTGTCATACCGCTACATGCCCATGGACCTAATAGGCTGGCTCGTGATGAGACCCCTTGTCCTCTAACCAGGTCTTGTTTTATTATTTTTATGGGTCCCTCTGTTTCTTGTTGAGAATCTTTTTACTGCTTCCTCGGGGATCCCTGGGCGAAGCATCTCAAGGTTTCATTCTTTGGCTTCTATCTTTTGCCAACTACTTTTACCCTTTGGGCCTTTAGCCCCTTCTTCCCACAAGGTAAGGTACAACCCTTAAATATTTGGCCAACCCAATGCCTAGACCAGTGTAAGGGGATGGATGAGTGGGAAAGAGATGAAAAGTGGTAAGTATGGTGGGAGCGGACGATGGCATTTCATGAATCCCCCCAGTGACAACTCAAACCCTATGGGTACCAACTTACTAGGGCATCCTATCATTTCCCCCAGATATGGTCAAGTGGAGAGGTATAAGATCTAAGCACCCGTTAGAATAAAAAGAATTGAATGCACATATTCAAAGGTTTTGAGGATCAGAGTGACACATACCATGATACCCGAACTCATTACCACATGGAGCAAGATCCATTTCTGCTACAGGACCAGGTCGAGGTGACGGATGCTGCTGCTGCTGACAAAGTGGATGCGCTGAAGAATGAAAAGATGGGCCCTCCAGGGCCATGCTCAAGATGATCTGGCTCTCTGTACTCCATGTCTAGGATCTGTGGGCCTCGAGACATAATCTCCTTAGTTATCCCTAAACTGGGGGATAACAAAACCCTAGAGCCCTAAATTACTAGCACTCTAGAGGTTTGCATTTTGTTATTGTTGCATAAGTTCTACTCCATAGAAAGCCTAAGGAGAGCAAGGCGCTAGGGCCTAGAAGTGCCTACTCCCTAGCATTTTGTCACTCGAGGTCAAAATCTAGGGGGACTTAAGTTACTACTTCTCCTAGACTTTTTCCCTCTTAGACTTTTGTGTATCATCATTAATTTGCAGCCTTAGAAGGAGCTGCCCACATTGACTCCATTTACTCCTAAAAGGCACTAGTCTTCGACCCTTGTTTCTTGACAAGAATCATCAAACTTCAAACTCAATCTCTCTAAATACCCAACTAACTTGCTAACGAAGTCTAGAAATACTAACCACTAAGCTGCTGCTGTTATAATCACTGCTACAACCATCATTTTGCAGCCTATCCAAACTTGTTTGACCACTTAAATAAATCCAGAAATTGTATAAGGCAAGGTACAATCAACCAAGACTAAAGTGTGCATCAAATTGCCTTTCTAAATACTTTTCTGAAGATTTTACTACTGCTGTCATTACTTTATTTTGCTGTTGCTACAGTTATCATTGGCAGCATGTTAGAGTTTATTTTTTGATTGAGATATATCTAGAAATTGTATGAGACAAGTGTTATCATTTTAGGACTTCACAATATCTTGTTATATTGTCTATTCAAGTGCATTTTCTGGATGTTATTACAGCTGTCATTAATTAATTACTGTTGCTATATATTTATCACTTGCTTCATACATTGATTGATAGCAATCATCTCTACAAACTTGAAGTCTTGTTGAAGCATTCATCATCACTTGTTGCTGCCATAACTTTTGTTGTTGTATTGGTAAGGGGCAGGTACACTTTATTTTCTTTTGCTTCATCCAACAAGACTTAAGTCTTTTTTGAGTGACCTAGAAAGAGGGGTGGTTAGCCTTACCTTTTCCCTTTCCTCAAACCCCCTAGGTCTTGGGACGTCTCCCTTGTAGTGGATTTATCCTTCTCCTAAAGAGAAAGAGGTACCCTATTGGGGTGACAGTGATAGGACTACCTCCGTGTTACGTCAATCTAAGCCTGCTTGCCTTCAGGCTTTGGGAAAGTATAGATTGCGCGATAACATGCACCATTGCCCAACACCTCTTGTATGCTAGCCTCGTACTCTTTTAGTCTGCTTAAAGCCTTCTTGTTGAAGGTCGTGTCTATATGCTCCACTATCCACATACCACTATACAATAGAGATGATGCTAGTGGAAAGGTACGAAACCATGGAGAAGGTTGTGTCAAGCTTGGATGCTAGCTCATCCACTTAGTGGAAGCTTCTACACTGTTTGCAAAGTGATTTTGCTATTGCTTCTTGCCCTTGGCATTCTTCTTCTAAGGATATTGAGATGCACATTGGCCCATCTTGTGGCACTTGAAACACTTCATGTGACTCAAGTATTTCCTCCCTTGGTTTGAAGAACTTGAATCTTCCTTCTTTCTCGTTTGGCCCCTTTGGGGTCCTCCTTTCTTATCTCGTCTCGTCACCTTCCCAATGAGGGCTAGGTTCTAAATCTTCTTGACTTTGGTTGAAATTTTCTCTAGCCTTGTCTCCTCTTGGATAAAATCATTCCAACACTTCTCAAAGGTGGGCAACTTCTCATAAGCATGTACACCTTGAACAAAAGGGTCTCAAGGTGAAGAGAACCAATTTAGTGCTATGGGCACCAACTCCTTATCCTCGACCTTCATCCCAATAGCAATAAGATGATATCTCAACTTACTGATCTTCATTAAGTAGCTAGCCATCATGTTTGTGTCACTCATATGCGTGGCAATGAGCTTGTCCTTTAAGAGCATCCTATGAGAAATATTCACACTTTGATACAAGTTGATCAAGCATCATACATATCCTTGGCCAACTTCTTCTCTGTGATGTGAGGGATTAAGTGTTCCTTCATAGAATCAAGAATGATTCTCTTAGCTTTGGCTGCCGTCTTGTTGTGCTTGGTCAACTGCACGAGATTTGTAGGCGCTGTAACCTTTGCTTCAAGAAAACTTTAAAGTTCAACCTCCTCTAATAACATTTGCAATATGCACTTCCAAGGTGTAAAGTTGGAAGTGACCTTTAATTGGTCACTCTCTCTGAGACTGAAACTAGTCATTCCTGCAGCTTTTTATGCACCTTAAACAAATAGATTAGTTGGAAATAAAAAGAAATCAAGAACCTATCATAGGTGTCAAATCTCGATTGCCTCTCTTAGGGATAACAACACTCCAGTCACTGGAGTCTCAAGGGCATCTCACTCACAAACCCCTCATAAGTCTAAGCGCCTATCTTAGGCACAGATCAACTTGAATCACTGAAGTTAGGGCATCACACCCGCCGAAATCCTGTGATAGTTCGCACCCGCAGGGAACAACCCACTCCTTACATGGAAACTAGAAGATTTAGATGCAGGGCTCTGAAACCATGTTAAATGTTCATCAAATTTGCCTCATAAATAAGACCCTAAACGTAGGAATTCAAACACTGGTAAACTCCTATCAAAACAATGAAATTTGAATGCTAGACTACAAACATATAAGTCTAAAAATACAAACAAGTACAAATATGCAACACTCAATCACACCGATATTCTATTAATTGAAAGATGAAATAACAATGCAATATCAAAACCTAAATTCTCTAACCATCCCATTGGTGCGCCTTGAGTCTATTTTATAGAGCAAGAGACAAAACGAAAATATAATGAATTTGGTCACATGTAGAGAAGTACCACAATTGTAGAGGAAAAACCCTAACCCTAATGTGCCCTCATGCATGGATAAGGTCACCTTGAGTAGAATGCCTTGCGTGGGGTAATGTTGCCTCGAATAGAACACCCACTGGAGTGGATCGCATGTATGAACTCATACGCCAATTGTTTTAGGGATTTGTGCCCTCTAAAGATAGCCAAACTCCCACATGCACTGGGATTTGCCCCCTGCCTAACCAAAGATAGAAAATTCTAAAGATGGTGCATGCATGTAGGATGCACCTCAGTCACTCTACTATTTTCCAACAACTATTGCTTAGATCCTACAGAATCCTCTAGTGTGCCCTCTCTCCATCACATGTTACCTACACAAGGATCAAGGCAGTGTTGTTTCTATATCTATGGCTACCTTGGATTTGCTCATCACACTGTGCCACAATTGAAGGGGAACACATACATAGCAATAGGTAAAGACGCTAACACAAGTGGGCTTCTTGTCTACATGCAGATCCCCCATGACTAAAAACCAAGCAAAGCATGATTTCTCAAGTTCCAACATAGGCTTCCATAGGTTGCGAAACTTGAACAAAAATGTTTTTCACTTACTCTTGAGTCTCTAGTCTCGTCACTAGTCTCGATAGGAGTATAGGCCAGCCTAAGGGAGAGGTCATCTGAAATTAAACTCAAGCCAGTCCTTTGTCTGGTCATCATAGAGAGCAATGGTCGAGACAATGGAGACCACTAGATACAATGATCATTGAAAGACAAGCCAAATTTCAAAAAGAGGTCTTTGTATGTCAGAAGTGGCTTAATGGCTTCCCAGGCCTTCCAAATAATTTGGGCCACTGGGGATCATTTTAGATTAACCATTGTAGGGGTAGTTATGAGTGATTGATGTGTAAGACCTTACCAATATTTTTTGCCAAGAGGTTCATCGAGAGAGATACAATTCCTCAACAATACCTTCTAGGTCTCTTTGCTATCTATGGCCCAAATGACCACCCCGAGCCCTCAAGTCAATTAGGAATTGGGCGCTAACTTTGTCTATAACATTGAGTTTTGGTCCATTGATTGGAACATGATGCAACATAGAACGTATCCAGGCACTCTGGTATCATCCCATGAGAATTGCTCCTCCAAAATGGTGAGGAAAGAATCATCAACAAATTGCTGTTAACTAATTGTTGAAAGTTAGACTCGAGCATATGAATGCCTTTGATGAGGCCCTAGTCGACTTTATTACAGATAAGATAATCCAAAGCTTCTACAATGAAAACATAAAGAGTACGAGCAAGTGGAGAACCTTTCCTAATAGATTTCAGTAAATTGAATCCCTCTTGTTTATTTTTGTTTATGGATAGGGACACAAAAGGCTCATAAAAAGGTTTCAATCACATTGAGAAATAAAGAATCAAAGCATAGGGATTTTGACATGGCTAGGATGAAAGGCCATTCTTCGTGATTGTAAGCTTTTTCAAAATCAATTTTGATGAAGAGTGCATCTAGACCCAAGGACTAGGCCAATTCCATACCCTCCTAGGTTGTAATAACATTATCAAGGATGAATTGACCCTAAATGAAATCAATTTACTCAAGACAAATTATTTTGGGAAAAATTGGCTTGATATGTAGCACAAAGGCCTTAGCTAAATTCTTGTAGGAGGTATTTAGCAACGTGTTAACTCCTGGATTTTCACCCTTGAGGATCGTGAGGGTTAAGAGCTAGCATAGTCTATTTTGGCTGGCATTCAAAGATTTACCTAGGTTGAGCACTTGTGTGAGCCAGAAGGTTGGTTCCAATCAGAGACAGGTACAGGATTGGTTTATGGTTGTTTTTGCTTCAGAAATAGAGCTAGCACAGTTTCACACACTGTTGAATATATCTCCGAAATATCGGATATGTCGGATATGTCTCCGACATTTTCCCCTGGCCGAAACTTTCCCCCGAAAATTTCGCGACATATCCGAAACCTTGAAAGTGTCCCGACACTTTCATTAACTCCCGACATTTTGCCAATGTGTCCCGAGTCGATACAAAATGTCGGCTTGCTGAGGTTTTTTGCGGGTAAAGTGCACGCGAGTGGGGTTTTAGAGGCCGTGGGTGCCTTTTTTTGGTCATTATTTCATTTGTGAAGTGTGAGAGAGCTAGAGAGGTGTGAGGAAAGCCATTGTGCATCTATCCAAGGAGGAGAAAGCCAAGGATCTTGCTTCCATTAGCGCCAACGGAGAGATCAAGATTTCCAGGTATGATCAAAAGCTTTATATTTGTTCTAATTTTAATTTTTACAATTTAGTATTTACTATTTATTTACCATCACTAACTATAGCTCTCAATGTTCATACAAGTTAGGTACCCAACGCCTTAATGACTTGGTATATGTTTACTACAATCTAAGGTTGTGGGTGAAGCAACTTGACAAAGAACCTGACATAGAAGCCATTTCATTGGATGACATTGACACCACCAGTCAGTGGAGGGTGGAGATTCAGGAGCCTGAGATGGAGGAGGCCCCCGAGTGGTTGGAGGAGCATGCAGATGATTTGAGGGAGGAGGGGGCAACAGAGGAGGAGGAGGAGGAGGACGATGTTCCATTTCCAGTGGATACAAAGGCTGAGGAGGAGATTGGACTTCCAGTGGATCCAATGCCACCACCACCTCCACGAAGAGCTATACCTGGAGTTGGACTTGGGTCCGTTGGGACTGGGAGGCAACACACTTTTCCTTCCACCTCGTCCCCATCACTTACCACCTCAGATGTAGCATCTGGAGCAGCTGGAGCTTCCACTCCAAGCTCATCTAGAGTACCTCCACGACCACCTACTGCTTCCAGAGGAAAATTGGTGCCCTTTACCCGTAAAGGGGCTAGAGCAACAACAACACGACATAGAGGGAATCAATGATTTGAATTTTGGATTCCTATGATCTATCATTTTCATTTTATCATGTACTATTTAGTATCTAGATGCCTCATGATGATTCATCTCATGAGATACATTTATTTTGGTCATTTGATGTGATTTTGTATCTACTATCATCCTATCAGGAACATGTTTCAGAATTTTCAGTTTAGTAACGATATGTGACCACTTGACATCTTATGCATCTTATTTATTGGTTATATTTTCATATTTATGTAGCAAAGTGTTTATTTGATGTTGTTGTTGCTTTACAAGTTTAAAAAATTGAAAAAAATGAGTGTTTTTGTATTTTTTTAAGGTCTTGCGACATTTTCCGACATTTTCTGCTGATGTCACCGAGAAGTTACATTCCGCGCCCTCGTCGACACTTTCCCTGACACGACATATACAACATTGGTTTCACATGGATTGGAGAGAGATTGTTATTTTTAGAAGGTGCCCTACTTTTTAGGATACAGTGACCAAAGATTCATTTCACAGTTTTGAGCATACAATATCGATCCTTGAGACATTTTGAGTCTATTGGGCCTGTTCTAGGATGACTTGTCAGTATTTCTATTTTTATCATGTTGACGTTTTGTAGCTTCGGGCAGGTATTCTCACATGGCCTTGGTGTCGAGCATGTGAGAATCGTCATTGGCACCTCGTTGCACTTTCGTTTCGGTGAAAATGCCCTTGGAATTAAGTTGGGGCTTCATGGGATTGATGATGGGCTTTGTGGGCTTGAGTTGGGGCTTCACACCCACATGAGTGATTAAATTATTCTTATTTAATGTTGAGATAAGTTAAGGGATTTCACTCACTTGTAAGAGTTGTATATAAAGGATATTAAGGATGATGTGACATTTGATTCTTGAGTGAATCCTTGGTTACCTTAGCTAACATGGGAGGGAAGTTGTGGTGACCTTAGCTAGTTGTGGAAGAGGGCCAAATGAGGCGTCAAGTCTATTGTTTTGTCTGTTTCGGGTAGGTTCCTTTGTGAGGAGGGCCGAGAAGTGTAGCCAATACTTAGGAGTCTAGCCGCAAGCCTCTTGGACAACAATTGAGGGTTGGAAAAGGGCAGCTGCTGACCCTAGGAAGCTCGGCCTGTCATAGGAAGGTGGCAGCAGGTCTGTAAGGAGGCTCGACTAGGCTAGGAGAGGCCAGTCGCAGGATTAGGTGGCTTAGCCAGCCTAGAAGAGGCTGCCACAGGTCAGCTGAGGGAAGGGGCAATAGGGAAAAGGGGTCAACCAGCTTAGGAAAGGCATCTACAAGTCTTTGGGAGGTTGATAACAGAGAAAGGGAGCTACTACAGGTGAACAACTAGGTGGACGACAGTGTTGGGGGCTGTAACAACCACCTTAGCAGCAATTTTGAGGGAAACTCTAAGGGCTATTACAACCATCATCAACAATAGTCTTTTATGGATAGGTACAGGTCTGTTGGGAAACCATGGAGGGTTGTTACAGCGTCAGTTTGTGCAGATCTGCAACAGTGGTAGCAGGGTGCTTCTTGGACGAAGTTTTTGGGGCAGTCTTGAGGCAGCTTGAGGACTGATACAGTCATCAAGTCTTGGGGCAGTTTTGAGGTAGCAGTAGAGGGCTGGAAGGACTCAGCCTTAGTGGTTAAGACCTCAGTTCAAGGGTTGGAAGGACTCATCCAAACTTGTGCAAGGGTTGCAGAGGCAGTGGAGGATTTGAGGGGGCAAGGGATGCCCTAACCCTTAGCCTCAGTTCAACAAACTTGGACACGAAAACCAGGAGGGTTTCTGCAGTGTCTTGGTATCTTTCTTTTATGTAAGATTTCGCCATTGTTCCTAGTACAGGAGCCCATTGTTCTGGGTTTAAGAACAAGTGATTTGGGCATTAATTTTCTGTGTACTTGTGTATGATTCAATTGCTGTTTTATTTTCCGTTGTGCTAAGTTATTAGGCATTTTAGTGTGTTTATGTTCACAGTTCAAATTGTGTAATTTTGTGTATACTATTGAGAACCTAGACCAGACCTGAGGCGTATGTGCATGTTGAAATCTAACATGGTATCAGAGCTTGAGGTTTTGGATGGAAGTTGGATCTGAGTTATTTACACAGGTGACAACTCTGAGAGGGAGTTGTAGCAATGTTGAAGAGCTAGCTTTGAGAGTGAGCTATAGCGACTGTTGCAGATGACAGTAGCTTTGAAATACATGGAGCAAACCGTTCATATGAGGAGTTGTGGACTATTGCAACTTGGTGGTGTGGCAGGTTGGAAGTTTTGATGGATTGGCGGAGAGCTCAGTTCACAACAGTATGTTGTGTGGTGGATTGCCAACTCCGTGGATGGACTTTCCGTGTCTTGTCATAGTGAGTTGCGATGGGTGCAACTCGAGTGCTTGGGCATGGACGAGACACCTTCGTGTGTATGACAGGTTGATGAGATAGAGTCTTCATTAGGCCAGAGAGTTGCATGCTTGACAATGAGTCGAGGTGTGACAATGTATGAGGTATTTGACCTAGGAGGATGAGGACACTTGCAGAGATGAGTTGCAGAGGTCGGACTAGACTGAGTGTCATGCTATCCCCATTTTGTGGATAACTAAGGAGATGATATCTTGAGGCCTAAGGTTGCAGATATGGAGTCCCGAGAGACTACATGACCAACAGTACCCTTTGCAAAGATGAAAAACCCACTCACCACCACAGATGGTCACAGGTTTGCAGATGGCATCCACCACACTAGCTGGCTTCTAGAAGGCAGTGGGCCTTGCTTCACGAGGGACAAGTCAATATTATGGTGAACATCATTTCAATATTTAAGCCATTTGATTATGTTGTATCTTAGATTGCTCTAGATTTCATGATATGTGCTTGGACATTATGCCTTTTGCCCTGCTTCACCTTGGTGGTTGACATTGTGCCCTAGTAAGTGGTTTTCCTTGGGGATGGGTTTGCTACTGGGAACTCCCTTAATGAGCCATAGTACCGTTCCCGACCATACTTACCACTTTCCATCATTGTTCCCCTCCATTTCCTTATCTCTTGGGATTTTAAGGTGTATTGACCCAAGAAGGGGTTGTCCCTCATTCTATGAGAAGAAGGGGCTAAAGGCCCAGAGGGGTTGATGTTGGGTAAAAGATAAAAGCCTTATATGAACCTTCCAGATGCTTCGCCCAGGGATCACCCAAGAAAGCAATGAAACACTTATCTTTGAATAAAGGGGACCCACAATATAATAAAGAAAAGCTTGAAAGGTTAGTTGAAGGATAGGAGGTCTCATCACGAGCCGACCTATCACGTCCATGGATATCTAGTAGTATGACATTGTCATCATCTGGTCACCAAACCAGGGCAATGGCTCTCAGTTGCATGGCTGAGAGAAAGGGGGTCTCATCACGAGCCAACCTTCTCATTTCCATTAGGTGTTTGTGGGTGACACTGCCATCACCTGGTCACCACGCCAAGGTAGTGACCTTCAATCTCTCCTTATGCTATTATGAAAGAAAATATAAAGAAAGAAAGATAAAAGGCAATTGATGGGCTTGGAAAAAGTGCATTGCAGACGAAGGTACCACACACCCTCTACAAAGGCACCCGTGAACGAGACACTACGACCCCTTGTATGTCATGAGCCCTATGCCCGTTGAGTCTTGGCCCCAACCACCTCATACACTTTACATGGATTAGAGAGGGACCTCTTGGAAGCTCTCCTTGACCTAGGGAAAGATCTACCCAATAGGACACCTTGTCAACCCTCCCATATTTAAGATTGACAAGTCGCATAGTGTCTTTGAGCTGTTAATTGTTTGATATAGCGATCTTTGATGCACATGCTTAGGTGGCTTATTTATTGATTGGATTAACTTATGATGATGTTATGACTTGAGATCCTTGGAGGGTGTGTTCATTTGTCTTTGCAGGACCTAGTTGGTGGACAATTTTGGAGAACAAGCCTAGCTTGGGCTTCCATGGGGATACAAGCCCATAGGTTGGATGCCAGGGGCCCGCATGCTAGATGAGAGAGATCAAACTTGGACGACCTTGATGATGACTTGGACAACCTAGGCCACCCCTTCCTTGCTAAACGATTTGCCTAGGAGGGGCAAAACGTTCCACTTTTGAGCTTGATGTCATGATGTTGGGGGCTAGGTCATGGTGGTGAGGTGCCACATCTTTGACAGATGGACGTTTGAGGAGGAGAAAGCTCTTCACCATGATGAGAGTGCTTAGATTCTTGACATGTGGCCCTTGGAGGCCTATCCATACTTCTCCAACACCAACGACGTCCTCAAAGTGGCAAAACGTTCCCTAAAGGGGTGACGTTCTCCTAAATTGGGGTTTTATTTGTGCAAAAAGTGAAATTTTAAGTGAATTGTTTAATATTACTTTGTTAAGGGGGCAAGATTAGGGTTGTTGAACCCTAATCTTGTGATTTACTTCTTAATTTGTGGACAAACAATGCTAGCTACATTTTGTATAAATAGAGATCATAAGATCTCATTTTAATCATAACTCTCCCTCTTGTGAGAGGCCTTGGTCTGAAATTTTTGGCTATCTTGGCTCTTTTATCTCTTTTGCACTTATGCATGGCTATAATTATGAATGGTTGATGGAAGAAGTGATGCACTAGCCTTGGAAGGCTATTCTATTGCTATTGTGGTGGATTATCTTGGCTTTTTTCCTTGAATTGGTATGGTTTTTACTTTTCTTAGTATCATTTGTTTCAAGTCAAGGTTATTGTGCTAGGAACTAGGTGGAAAGTACAAGGGCATACACCTCCACCTTAGTTTTCATCACTTCATGCTTCATCTTATTGATTTTATAAGGGTTTGCTAAGAGAAGTATAAGGGCATACACCCTCTTAGTCTAAATCCTAGCCCAGAGAAACTTGCCTTGGGAAGTAAATGGCTTACACCCCCAAGGAGGTAGCTTCTCTAAGCTCCTTTGATTCCATTAACCCAATAGTAAAGGCACTAGTCATACTCTTTTGCATTGGAGATATAAAATCTTTGCCTTGGGAAACGTAATCTTTGACCTTTTGAAAGTTCTCTTGCTTGAAGTTGATTTACCTCATTGAGAGGGGTTTTCCCCCACTAGGGCGTCCCCTCTCTCCCAATACTTTACTTGCTGTTACAAACCCTAGCCTACAGCCATTAGGGCTGCATAACCCTAGCTACTAATTCATTCTTAGCTCCTAAACTAACCCTAGACTAGCTCCTAAATTTTGCACACTAACTCTACTAACTAGGGCGCATCTTTTGGGCTAGTTCTTGGCAACTTTTCATGGTTGATTTTGCTGCTGCATGCCACTGAATGCTACAGCCATAAGGCTGAAATTTTATGCAGAAAACACATGTTTACAACAACCATCTTTTCTTACTTCTTAAGTGCCAATTTTCAGCCTATAGTCATTGTTAAGTTTGATGTTGATTTACCTAACTAGTCTAGATCTTTATATGCTGATTTTAGATGTTTTATTTGCTGATATAAACTGATATCTACTGAGGGACAACAAGCTTAACTTGTTGATCCAACTAACAATTATCATTGCAAAGTGTTTTCTCTTGTGTCTCGGGTAGGTACAATCATCCGGAGAAGTACTATACCTGTGGGGCAACAATTACTTGACTGGCAAGGCATCTCTTCCTACCTTTTATTCCACTTAGACTTGACCTCTAGGGGATTCACTTCCTTTTCCCTCCATCTCCATCTCAATCCCCCTAAGGTCACTGGAATCGCCTCCCTAGAGTGACCTAGTCACCCTTGAAGTGCGAGACCTACATCGAGGTGACATTGGGTGTAGGATTCCCAAGTTGTAGCACTTGCCTTGTGGTTGGGTCGGGCTTTTCCCAACCTACAACTTGCGTTATAACATATCCAACTGCAACTTGGCACTGTTTCAGAGAGAGGACATAGGTTTAGTTGCAGCGTGTGCGTATGTAATGTCCCCACTTTGGGACATCATTACATTACAGAGGGTTATGATGACCAGAGTAGCTAGATGGAGGTTATAGCGAGTACATAGATTATTGAGAGGTATTTTGGGGTCTGACTTGCATCGCTCATCCCATTTCATCATTATGATCCATTCCGCATAGGTTGGCTTTGGTTTCGTTGCATTCCGACGATTTCCATGATTTTGAGTATTTTGAGCTATAAGTTAATTAAATTCACTAAAGAGGTCATTTTGGGCACAATACTTGGAGGAACCTCTCAGTGTAATAACTCATTGGAATCAGGAGAAACAGGACTACAGGATAGGATGATGAGAAGTGACTTTCAGTGGCCAGGGAAGCCACTAGGATAGGCTCTAATGCCTCCTTCCTTCTCCTATTTGTGTCATTATTGTAAATCCTTCAATCCTATCCCAAGTTGTTCTTAAGGGGGGATGTTAGGATATTTAGACACTTAGGAGTTAGTTAAGATCTACTTGGTCTAATATG
>ML864057.1:0-14145 GCA_009831015.1 Picea engelmannii | reverse complement strand
GTGCTCGTGTTTTTTGAATCAATGGATGTAAGGAAGGTTGAGGTCCCACAAAGTTATCCTCAAGATCTTGTGAGATTCTTGAATTAATAATTAGATGAGATTAAACTTTACAATGACTAATTCTTTTCTATCTAAAACTTTTTGTGAAATTTAAATTATCCAGACAACATTATAATCAAACAATTTTTAAGAAATTATTTAATATTAAAAAATAAAATAGTGGTAGTTTAAACTTTTAAGAAATGTTTTTTGGGTGATATTTTTTTTGGAGATTTTTGTTTGAAATATGGTCATAAATTGTTAGATCATTAGATTTTGAGTGAAGATCATTAGATTTTGAGTGATTATTTATGTATAATCCAAGTATCCTAGGGTTTTTCAACATCATGAATCTATTTCTACATTCAAAAATGGATTTTAAACAACAAAAAATAATGATTTGGTACAAATTTATATGATCTCATTAGGACAAAAAAAATATTTTTTAAAACAATTAAACAACTTATTAAAAATACTTTTAGTTTACCAAAAACTAAAATAAATACAGTGGTATTCCAGCAATGACAACAACAATTAGAAAGGAGTACAAGAAGTTTAAGTACAATGCTCCTGTATATCCATTTATACATTTAACACATCTCAGTTTGTCTCTTAGGAGAAGCCACCTCGAAACTTCGTGTACTGAGCAGTGGTTCACAGAGATGTCATCCAAATTAGTAGACATTCAGACTCATCTCAATGGCATTATAGAAAAGATATTGTCCAATGGAGTAATAAAAAATGAATTACAGGATAAATATATCCTGCCTCCAAATGAACGCCCCTAGTTGTCTGAGGTGTCTTACTCTGAGAGCATTCTGGTGGTGGATCTCCAGGACCTGGATGGTCCTAACAGAACAAGGGTAGTCCAAGAAATCCGACATGCATGTGAGGAGGATGGTTTTTTCCAGATACATGATATACTTCAATCCCACCTTATCAACAATTATAGACTGTCAAAATAATTTGTTTTCAGTTTCCTGGTTTATCCTCCACCAAGATAGCAAAGAAGTCTTATATTGCAAACTAACCTTGTAATGGAGCGTTACATTCTTGGAAAATATATCTGTTATGAGATTTCTAATTTGTTTATGTTAAATTAAATATTAGTTTATAATGGTCAATTAGAAATTAGACTTAGGCATTAATAAATTCAAAGTGACTTTAGGTTAATTTATTTTCTTTTAGGCCAGATATTTGATTTTAGGTTATATTTTCACTTTATCCCACATTCATAAAGTGGTTTGAATCCACTTGATTGTAACCTATATAAGAAAGATATTTTCTCTCTTATTTCATTGATTGAATAAAGACAGATAACCTTATTCAAGTTATCTTGGTTTTTGTGTGTGCTCGATTTTTGTTACATGGTATTAGAGCAAGGTTAGGGTCGTGGAGTCTGGGAGCGCGTGAAGACCTAGGGACTGTCGCCGGAAGTGATGGATCAAGGGATCACCAGCGTAACACACTCAAGGAGCCGAAAGGGTTTTGGATCATCCGGAGCCAGGTTCATTTGATTTTTTGGTTTTAAAAGCCAGATTGGTCTGTTCTTACCCAGATTGGTGCCCAGCTTCGAAGATCTGGTGTTTTTTTTACTGCTAATTTCTTGAGTTAGCAGATTTGAGGAGAAATTGGTTGATTTGAGCTGGTTGAGGGAAGATTGCAGGTATTTTTCCATTATTTATCTGCTAAGTTCAATATTTTACGATCATCTATGGCTACATTGACCAACATCATGTTGGAAGGCAACCAAAAGTTCTCTGGGAAGAACTACAATACCTGGAAGCAATGCATGTTGGCCATTTTTGCATACCGGTGCCTGTCAGATGTTGTTCTGGGCACAAGTCCTCGTCCCACGGTTGCAGGGAAAGACCAAGACAAGTTTGATGGCCAAGACAGAGAGGCCGTGATGTTGATCAAATTGTCCGTAATAGATGAGATGCTACCTGAGGTTCAAAATGGGAAGACAGCTGCAGCGATCTGGAAACAGTTGAAAGAGACCCATGAAATTTCAGATAAGGGTCGAGCGTTCTTTTTAAATAATATGTTGTTCTCGATCAAGATGAGTGAGGGTGCCTCTCTCCAAGAGCACTTACTCAAGATCAAGGACATCCGGGAGCAGTTGGAGGCCATTGGTCGGAAGATGGAAAAAGAGTACATGGTGGTGATCACACTGAACAACTTGCCAGGGTCCTATGAGCACTTCATTGAGACCCTGAACATCACAACTACAGATGTTGACCTGAAGTTTGGAGAGATATCCAATAAGCTCTTACAACAGGACAGGTGGAAGAAGCAGTTTGGGAGCAGTAGTGAGACAGAGGATTCAGAGTAGGCCTTTGCAGCCAAAGCTAAAGGAAAAGGCAAATGGACAAGGAAACCTGGTCTAGGCAATGATGAGGATGCCACCAAAAGCATGAAGACCATCACTTGTCATTACTGTGGCAAGACTAGACAAAAGAAGAAGCACTGCAGAAAGCAGTTGGCAAATTAAAAGCACAACCATGAAGGGTCTCAGCACAAGGCCCATGTCACAGAGCACACAGAGGAGAAAGAGGCAGCCTTCTATGCCTTTATGGCCTGTACATAAACAGACCAGTCCAAGTCATCTACTTGGTTTGTTGACTCAGGCGCATCTAGTAATTTCACCAATCGAAAAGATTGGTTCACATAGTTTACTCCTAGTCCATCCAAAGACTCGATGATCTTCAGTGGAGGCGAGGAGTATAATATAGTTGGAAAGGGGAATGTTCAGATTTCCTTCGGAGGAAAGATGCTTATGTTTCTTAACGTCCACTATGTGCCAGGTATGGAGCTTAATATTTTCTCAGTTAGTCAGATTATGAGGCACTCTCCTCACTTGGATGTCAACTTTAGCAATCACAAGTGCTATATCATTGACAAGAATACCAAGAATATCGTTTCTCTTGGTGTGGAGGACCATGGTCTATTTAGATTGGTGGATATTAGGCAGGGCAGAGAGCATGCACTAGCAGGGAAGAGTGCATCAGACATCTGCATAGTATGGAATCAGAGGTATGTGCACCTCAATTTTAACTACCTCTCTCAGTTGGCATGAGAGAAACTGGTAGATGGACTTCCATACATTCAGCAGAAGATTCAGGGAGTTTGTGGAACTTGCCAGGTAGGGAAGCAACATTGAGCACCATTTGATGAAGGAAAATCTTGGAGAGTGTAGAGGGTCCTTCAGTTGGTTCATGCAGACGTATGTGGACCAATGAACACGGAATCAATCACCGGTGCCAGGTATTTCCTTCTGTTTGTTGATGATTTCAGTAGGAAAATGTGGGTGTATTTTTTGAAGTTGAAGTCTGACATGTTTAAATAATTTCAAAACTTTAAAGCATTAGTTGAGAATGAGTCAGGTTGTCATATTACCTCTCTTAGATCTGATAATGGTGGAGAATTATGCTCCAAAGAATTCAATAATTTTTGTGCTAAACATGTGATCAAGAGACAATACACCACACCCTATACTCCACAATAGAATGGGGTGGTTGAAAGGCGAAATTGCACTATCACAAAGATGTCCAGATGTATGTTGCATAACAGGTGTGTTCCTAATAGGTTTTGGGCAGAGGCAGTGTTCACAAAAATGTACTTTCTGAATAGATCTCCCATGATGGCGGTAAAGTAGAAGACTCCAGAGAAAGCATGGTTTGGAAGAAAGCCCAAAGTAAGTCACTTAAAGGTATTTGGTTATACTGCTTACACTTGGATTCCAATTGCAAAACGAACCAAGTTAGATCCGAAGAGTAAGAAGATGATGCTTACGGGGTACAATGACACCCATAAAGCTTACATATTAGTTGATGTTGACACTGATAAGGTGATATTTAGCAGATATGTTGTTGTTGATGAGGAGGTTGGACCCTTCCATACTCCTCCCGCATTCAGAATTACCGAGCAGCCAAAAATCATTGAAGATTCAGGTGGCAAGCTTCCGATAGCTCCACTTGAAGGGGGGAAAGATTCTGAGCATGATGATGAAGAGTCAGAATAGGATGAGTCTCCTATATTAGTCACATCAGTACATTCTGAAGCAGGAATCCCAAGTCATGGTGGAAATAATGGCTTCGCAGCTAGGGATTCCAAAATACCCAAGTGGTGGCACAACACCATTGTAGATGTTCAGATAGGAGAGATGATCGAGGGAATATCATCATGAGGTAAGAGTAAACAATAGACTGGCATAGTCAACTTTGCTCTTATGGCCAATATTCAGGAGATCTATGAGCCTCAGGTATTCAAGGAAGCAAAAGGAAGACATGAATGGGAAAATTCCATGGAGGCCGAACATGAAAGTTTGATGAAAAATCAGACTTGGGATCTCACAGCTCTTCCATCAGGGAACAAACCCATTGGTTGCAAATGGGTGTACAAGGTCAAGTACAAGGAATATGGTACACTTGACAAGTAAAAAGCACGGTTAGTTGCAAAAGGATTCTCTCAGCGAGAAGGCATTGACTATTTGGAGACTTTTTATCCTACAACGAAGATGAGCACTATTCATCTTGTTCTAGCCATGGCAGCACAACAAGGCTGGAAGGTCCACCAGATGGACATGAAAAGTGCCTTCCTCAATGGATATTTGAAGGAAGTGGTATAAATGTGCCAACCAGAGGGGTTTCAAGTTGCAAGGAAGGAGCATCTAGTTTGCAGGCTAAAGAAGGCTCTATATGGTCTAAAACAGGCACCGAGGGTGTGGTACATCAAGATTGACAGGTATTTGGTTCAGCAAGGGTTCCAACAGATTCCTTCAAAATCGGAATTATATGTCAAAAGAGTTGGTAATGAGATCATTCTTCTAGTTGTTTATGTGGATGATATCATTATTACAGGTAGTGAGGAATATGCAATTACATGGATCAAATCCAACATGAGCAGAGCATTTGACATGACAGATCTAGGCATCCTACACTATTGTCTGGGTGTAGAAGTTTGGAAAACAGGGAGAAGCATTTTTGTCTCACAAGAAAAGTATGCTAGGAGTTTGTCGGATAAGTTCAGAATGGAGGATTGAAAAATCTCCTCTACACCTACGGAGAAAGGGCTGAAACTTTCATCCAAGACTGACTCAAAGGCAGTCAGCGAGTCACTATACAGACAGCTAGTGGGCAGCTTGATATATCTTACAGCCACTAGACCTGATCTGAGTTTCGCTGTGAGCTTCATTTCTAGATTTATGATAGTGCCGAAAGTAGAGCACTAGATAGCAGCGAAGCGAGTGCTGAGTTATGTGAAAGGGACACTTGAATTTGGTATTCTGTACAGCAGGAGCAAAGACCCAAGGTTGTGTGGGTATACAGATTCAGATTGGGCAGGTTTTGTTCATGACAGAAAATCCACTTCTGGATATGTCTTCCGCCTTGGCACAGGTGCATTCACATGGACCAGCAAGAAACATCATGCAGTCACCCTTTCATCGATAGAAGTAGAGTATCGAGGAACATTGAAAGGTGCATGCGAGGCAGTTTGGCTCAGGAGGATGTTATCATATATGCAGATGCAGCAAAGAGAGCCTACACCGTTGTTCTGTGACAGCCAAGGGGTAATGAAACTTGCCAAGAATCCAGTCTTCCATGAGTGTACCAAACATGTTGATACACATTGTCACTTCATCAGATAGCTTGTAGAAGATGGAACTATTGAGTTGCAGTGTTTTCCTACAGAGGATCAAACTGCATACATTTTCACCAAGTCTTTGGGTCCCGAAAAGCATGTAAAATTTCAAAAGAAACTTGGTGTAGTGAGTAGATTGACCATTAAGGGAGGGTGTTAAATTAAATATTAGTTTATAATGGTCAATTAGAAATTAGACTTAGGCATTAATAAAGTCAAAGTGACGTTAGGTTAATTTATTTGCTTTTAGGTTAGATATTTGCTTTTAGGTTATATTTTCACTTTATCCCACATTCATAAAGTGGTTTGACTCTACTTGATTGTAACCTATATAAGAAAGCTATTTTCTCTCTTATTTCATTGATTGAATAAAGACAGATAACCTTATTCAAGTTATCTTGGTTTCTGTGTGTGCTCGATTTCCGTTACAGTTTATATGTTGTTGGGCTGGTTTTCCAGCCTCTGTATGTGTGAATGAGTTCTGTTATCATTTTCAACTTACTTGTGTGGAATTTATGGTTCTCTTCATAACTCTATGACGATTATGGCTTCAGTTATGAGTTCTCCAAGCCTAGCTGCGTTTTGAGGTCTCCTAATATGCCCAAAACTTCAGTCTCAAAAATATTAATTAAGACACATCAGATCAACTCAACCCAAACTATGAAATTTTGTTTGACTCGATTTCAATATAATTTTAGAGAACAGATCTTTGATGCATTACCCTCATCCTTAGTAAAAAATATTTAATTCACCATTACCCACAATGGATCACTCGACCCACAACTTTCCTGGTTCGGTGAAAAAATAGTGACATAATGGTTGCAAACAATAATTTTTTCGTATTATTGATATCAGAGAATGAACCATGGCGTGCCAAAGATAGTCATTGAAAGCATGATGGAAATCACCAAAGAATTCTTCGAAATGCCCATGGAGGACCGAGCATACCTCTATTCAGAGGACACAAATCAGCGGGTTCGTCTTTGTACAAGCTTTAATATTAGCAAAGAAAAAGTCCTTAGCTAGAGGGATTATATGTTGCACCCATGCCATACCTTGGAGGATGTCATGAATTCTTGGCCTGAAAAACCTACAGTATACAGGTAATCTATTACAAATTGTTCTCTCATATGACATGCATCCACCATCTTGAAGGGTATTTAATGTTGGAAACATGTCAACTAATTTTCTCATGGCGTCACATGCAGATGCAGACGCATGCAGGCGCACATGCACAAGTGTATGCATGCCAACTACTTATGAACTGTTCGTGTAACTATGTGATCGATTCATGATCAGTCTGTGTAACTGAGTGATAGACGCGCATGCATGCCATCTACTTATGAATTGTTCGTGTAACTATGTGATCGATTCATGATAAGCCTGTGTAACTGAGTGATAGACACTATATATACGAGAATACCCATAGAGTTAGATACACAATGTGAGCTAGAGAGGAAGGAGTGTGTGAGGAGAGGATTATTGTATTCCTATGAAGGCTATTGTAGTTCTCCCTTGAATAACAGAAGACCGGTAATCATTGCCCGTGGTTTTTACCTGAGTTGGGTTTCCACATAAATCACTGTGTCAAGTGTGTGTTTGTTTATCTTGGTTTCATGCGTGTTTAATCTAGCTCATGTATGCTCTGGTTTTGTGCTTTGTTTTTCTTCCGCTACCCAACAAGTGGTATCAGAGCCAAGGCGAATTGAGTAGGTGTCGCAGGTAAGCCAGGACGAATTTCATGCAGGTCTTCGGAGAGCGCAAGAAGACGTGATTGAGACGTGATTGAGTGTCTCCGGTCATCGACGCTCCCTAAACAGTGTTAGAGGTGCGTCGACACTTTCACACTTAATAAATACCAATTTTTGGGATATCGTTGCGCACGGTTTTTGTACCCCAGAGCGCTGACACATCGATGCTCCCCCATCCACACTTAATGAGCACTAGCACTCCCCCATCCATAGTAAGGGAGCATTGATTTCCAAACTCACGACTTCTAGGAACGCTGATCTTCAAAAGAAATTTTATGCATGGTTTAAAGTTTGAAAGGGTTTTAGTTTAAAGTTTGAAAGGGTTTTGTGTTTTTTGGTTTAAAGTATAAACTAAAGTTCGAAAAGGTCTTTATTTTGTCTTATTCAAAGCATGACATGGTAATATTTATTCTAAGGCATAAAACGTGGTGACAATATTGTGATAAAGTGGAGTGGTAAATAAGGGTGGAGGATATGTGAGGGGAAGTTTAAAAGGTGGATGCGATATGAATTTTTTATTGGGAGGATATGTTAAATATTATTTTTAAGACTTGAACTTTAATGGATTTGGGAAAAGGTTTTATCAAGGTATATATATATATATTTTATATATATATATATATATATATATATATATAACCTTTTTACCATTAGTTTTGGGTTCAATTTTGAAGTATAAGGTTATTCTTTTCATATAAAGGTTTGGTTTTATAAGAAGTGGTTTTGGAGTTTTCTTGTGTTAATGGAGAGAGTGTAGAGTTCCAAGTTTGAGGTGGAGAAATTCAACAGTAAGAATAGTTTTGCGCTATAGAAGCTTGAGATGTAGGATTTTCTTGTGCAACAAGGATTGCAAAAGACGTTGGCTGGAAAGACAAAGAAACCGACAAGCATGGCAGACGAGGACTAGGAGGATTTGGATGCAAGAGCCCTCAGTACTATTCATTTGTGTCTGGAAGATGAGGTATTGTTTAACATCACCAAAGAGGAGACAACAACAGGTTTGTGGACCAAATTGGAGAATCTGTATATGACAAAGAACTTGTCAAACTAAATCTTCCTGAAGAGGCAGTTGTACAGCTTGCGGATGAAAGAAGGTACCTAAATTGTTGATCACTTGAATGTTTTCAATACTCTTATTTTTCAATTAACTGCTATGTAAGTAAAGTTTGAAGATCAAGAAAATGTGGTTACGCTACTATGTTCGTTGTCTGAGTCTTGGGATCATCTGGTCACAACTGTGTGGTTTAACACAACAGATGCCATTGACTATGCCACTGTTGTGGGAGCTTTGTTGTCTGAGGAGATGAGGAAAACATATGGTAAAGAAACCTCAACAAAAGAAGCAATGTTCGTCGAAGGTATATCTACAAAAGGAGGGAAATATCAGAAAGGTACAGCCTAGTATAAGTCAAAAGACAATAAGGGTAAGGCAAAATGTTGGTTTTGTGGAAAATCTGGAAATCTCAAGAAGGATTGTTAGAAAAGGAAACAAGCATCCAAAGAGGACTCCACAATAAAAGAAAATTCAGCTACAGGTATGGTTGATGAAGTTTTGTCTGTCTGTTGTGTCTCTCCACTTGTGTTCGCATAGAAGGTGTAGGACGGTGATGGTTGAGATCCGTGAAATATATATATATATATATATATATACTTTAGAGTTGCAAAAATTATTGATTTCATGTAAATGGGCATATGTCTGTAAGACCTAGATAGGCATGCGTACCCCTGGTTTATCAGGTCACCTATGAAAATTCTAGATGTAGATTTAGGTAGATTGAATATGTGGGTGACGCATGTATGTTAAATCTATTTTTTAGGTCAAAGAAGGTGGTTTTTCAGGTCCATGTGTTTTGGGTATCCCGTGGTATTGTGTCCATGAATTTCATGTAATGAAGCCTACAAAAGTCTTGGTGAACTCCATTGTAAATGGGCCTGGAGGTAAGCAGTTAAGGCTTACTTGGCCGGTTTGGCCGGATTTGGTCAAAGTTACTCGAATGCAAAGTTCGAGGTGGAGTAGTGTTTGATGAATCTCCTTTTATAAGGGGATGTATATGGAACAACCAAAATGGTTAGTTCAGAATCGAAACAGGAGATTTGTTTGCAAACTCAAAAACCATTGTATGGCTTGAAGCCTGCTAGGCAAATGGTACAAGATGTTTGATTCCTTCATGGTGAGCCAAATTTTATAAGAAGTGAGTATAACCATTGTGTTTATGGTATATTCATTATCTTGGTGTTATATGTTATGCTTGTTACAAGCACATGCATGGTTGAGATCAATAGGTTGGCTCAGTTGGTTAGGACGTTTGTTATGAAGGATCTGGGAGCAACAAAAATAAATCTTGGGCATGGAAATACACAGAGACAAGAAGTATGGTAAGCTTGGTTATCACAACAACAAGTATGTGGTGAAGATACTCAAGAAATTTAGTATGAATAATGTGAAACCGGTAAAATCCCTTTGGATTTCCATTGTAAATTGTCTTTAGGTTTATGTCCTAATCGATGAAGAAGAAAAGGGTTATATGTATCGAGTATTATATGCTAGTAGGAAGTTTGATGATTGCGATGGAGAAATGGCCATCATTTCACATGCAGTTGGTGTTGTCAGTAGACACGTGGAAAAACCAGGTCAAGAGCATGGAAATGGGTGCTTCAAACACAGAAGTATGAGTATCACCTATAGTGGTTGCAGTGATTTGGTTTGTGGTTATGATTCATGAGATTTGGACAAATGCATCGGTTTATTAGACAGGTTACTAATGGAGACATAATGGTCCATGCTGGAGTGAATTATGCAGGCATGTTCATGTAATGGTATTGTTAGAAAAGTTGCGGAGGTTCTTTTCTTGCAGAGAAGGTGATGGATGAATTAATTAAGGGCATGATATATCAGGTAAATTGTTGTCAAGGTGGAGATTGTTGGAAACATGCCAACTAATTTTCTCATGCGGTCACATGCAGATGCAGACACACATGCACACGTGCATGCATGCCAGCTACTTATGAACTGTTCATGTAACTATGTGATTGATTCATTATCAGTGTATGTAACTGAGTGATAGACGTTATATATACGATCATACCCATAGAGGTAGATACACAATGTGAGCTAGAGAGCAAGGAGTGTGTGAGGAGAGGATGATTGTATGCCTATGAAGGCTATTGTAGTTCTCCCTTGAATAACAGAAGACCGATAATCATTGCCCGTGGTTTTTACCCGAATTGGATTTCCACATAAATCACTGTGTCAAGTGTGTGTTTATTTATCTTGGTTTCATGCATGTTTAATATAGTTCATGTATGCTCTGTTTTTTTTCTTTGTTTTGCTTCCGTTGCCCAACACTTAAAACGTTTTATTTTTGGTGATTTGTGTCTGAATCCAATAAATTATCACAGAAAATTTTTAATAGATCTAAATGAGTTTAAACTTTGAACTTCAAAGACGCAATTCCTTCATATACAAAACTCTGGTTATGGGGAAATATGATTTCCGTCTATTTTTTCAAATTTGAATCTAAAAACTCGCCAAAATATAAGAATGATTTGAATGCCTCTTATTCTAAGCGGGCATAATAATAGATAACCCTACTGACCTGGGCTTTGGTTACAGAGAGATTGCAGCCAAGTACGTTGTGGAGGTGAGAGAACTGATTTTAAGGCTCTTGACTGCCATTTCTGAAGCTCTAGGGCTCGACTCTGATTACTTGAATACAAATTTTGGAAAACACGGTCAATGGATGAGTATCAATTACTATCCTCCATGCCCAAATCCTGATCTTACCCTTGGTATAAAAGGCCATTCAGACGCAAGTGCCATCATTGTTCTCGTGCAAGACGATGTTAATGGATTTAAAGTACTCAAAATGGAAAATGGGTTTTTGTGGAGCCAATAGCTAATGCCTTCGTCATCAATTTGGGATATCAGTTGTAGGTAATTTCCACGAGAAGATCCAATATATTTTTTCTTGGTTTAAAATCTTGACCATGGAATTTTTAATGTTAATAATTTGTCAGGTTGTGAGCAATGGGAGATTCATGAGTGTTGAGCATAGAGAAATAACGAACACCTCCACTGCATGCATATCGATTGCTACGTTTTACATCCCTTTACGGGATACCTTCATTTCTCCTGCAGCGTCCATGGTTGATGGACAACATCCAGCTCTGTACAAAGGATATCAGTTTGAAGAATTCATAAAAGTTTTCTAGGGCCAGGAATAAAAGAGCAATAACGTGTTGAGCCATTTCAAAATTGAATACCCAGATAATAATGGTGAATGATTTTTGGTCTTGAGATCGATTTAGAGGAGCCATTATTAGATTATTTTCTTGAATGGCTAGTTGGTTTCCACACTTCGTATATCTACAGTTAAATTAGGAAGCGTGTCATTGCTACAACGAAGTTGTTTGGCTTTTATTAAAACATATGGAATGGGATTTATTCGAAAGTTGTATGGCTTTTATTAAAATATATGGAATATTATTTTTTTTTTATTCTATAAAAAAAGTATTCTAGATATAAAATAGTATTTTAGATTAGATGATGTAGTTTTCTTTGAATTAAAATTTATTTTTCTATTTTATATAAAATAGTTTTTATTTCAATAAATTATTTTAAATGATAAATTTTTAATAATAATAATAAATCAATCCTATATTACAAAATCAAATAGAGAAAAATGACACTTGGGTTCCAAGACCAAAGGATAAGAATGTGATCGGTACAAAGTGGGTATACAAGAATAAATTGAATAAAGATGGACAGGTTAAAGGAACAAATCTAGATTGGTATGTAAAGGATATGCACAGGTTGAAGGAATCGACTTTGAAGAGACATTTTTCCCAGTTGCCAGAATTGAAGCAATCTGATTGCTTTTAGCTTATGCATGCTCAAAAAATATTAAAGTGTATCAGATGGACATAAAATCATTTTTTTTATTGGAGAACTTGAAGAAGAAGTCTACATTGAACAACCAGAAGGATTTCAGTTGTAAGAGAACGCATATTATGTGTGTAAATTAAATAAGGTCGTATATGATCTAAAACAAGCTCCTAGAGCATGGTACTCTAGACTCGATAAATATTTACAGCAGGTGGGGTTCAGAAAAGGAAGTGCAGACAACAACCTCTACATCAAGTTAACTCAAGATAGTATTTTATTAATTGAAGTTTATGTTGATGATATTATTTTTGGAAGTACTGATGACAAGTTAAGCCGTAAATTTGCAAAGGACATGCATAATGAATTTGAAATGTCATTACTTGGAGAACTATCCTTCTTTTTGGGTCTTCAGATACGTCAAAGCAACCAAGGAATTTTTATTTCTCAAACCAAGTATATCAGAGAAATGCTAAAGAGGTTCGGAATGGAATATTACAAACCAATTATCACTCACATGCAAACCAGTTGCAAGTTGAGAAAATTTGATGATTCAAAGTCTACATATCAAAGGCAATACATGTCAATGATTGGTAGCCTGCTATATGTGACAACATCCAGACCAAATGTAATGCAGGAAGTTGGACAGATGGCACGATTTCAAGTAGCACCAAAGGAATCACATGTATTAACAGTGAAGAGGATTTTCAAATATCTCAAAGGAACAGAAGAGTTTGGATTATGGTATCCAAAAGGAAAGGATCTATCACTTATTTCCTACACAGATGCAGATTGGGTAGGTTGCATTGATGACCGAAGAAGCACCAGTGGAGAAATGTTCTACTTGGGTGAGTGTTTATTATCATGGCTAAGCAAGAGACAATCATCAATATATTTATCTACAACTGAGACAGAGTATATTGCAGCAACAACATGTTGTACACAGGTTCTATGGATGAAACAAACTCTGACAGATATACAGGTTGAGTATGATGAGCCCATTCCAATCTATTGTGATAATCCAAGTGCCATCAATATCTCAAAGAACCTGGTGATTCACTCCAAGATGAAGCACATTCCAATCAAGTATCACTTTCTACGGGAACAAGTTGTAGAAAATAACATCAGAGTTGAATATGTGGGCACAAAAGAACAAGTGGCAGACATATTTACAAAACCACTTCCACGAGAATCCTTTGAGGATCTTCACCAGAGACTCAGAGTTATTTCTACTCCAAAATGAATGTTTTTGAATTCTTATCTTATATGTCTTAGATGTACACAAGGAAGAACCATAAAGAGGGAAGTTCAGGCTGAGAGATCAGACAAGTCAGTTAGGGGGAGCAGACCCGAATGGAAATATACATTTTTCCATTAATGACAAAGGGGGAGAGATTTATCAGATGCAGAAGACAAAAGTCATGGTTCCAGGGGGAGCGTTGGTCACAAAGATGCACACATGGTTCAGGGGGAGTATGAGTGATATAATTTCAATATTGCATCAGAGTGTTTCCATCAATGCCAAAGGGGGAGATTGTTAATTAATTGGGTTGGTTGTCATTGATGTCAACCCTTGAAAAACGTTTGGTAGCGAATTATGGTAGCACAAAGGTTTGGGTAATGGATCCAAGTTTGTTTGATGTATAATGGTATGAGTTTTGATATATTTGCAGGTAAGACTATTCTAGATGGATAGTACATGTCATTCCATTTCCGTTGGTATGTGGAACGTCACATAACTCCTCATGGTTTGAGAGTTATGGCCTTACGAAGTTGAAAGACCCTCATATGATTGACCTAAAACCCCAAAAGGTCAAAGAAGTCAAAGTG
>WSFP011423098.1:0-22679 GCA_009831015.1 Picea engelmannii | reverse complement strand
TTTATGGTACAGGTTGGTGCATGGTTGATGCACTTGTTTATGGTATAGGTTGAGGTAATGGTTGATGCATGGTTCAAATTTATTGGTATAGGTTTACAGTGGTATATCTAACAGTGATAGTGTGACAGTGGTTCCATCATTCTACTTATACTTCAGGGTGGCAGGACGTGGAAATGACAGGTGGTTGTAGTCACCTTCCGGTTGTAGCCGGAGAACATTGTGGGTTGTAGCCTCTTTCTGGTTGTAGCCAGAGAATTGGGGAGTTGGAGCTTCCCTCAGGTTGTAGCCTGAGAAACTAGGGGGTTGGAGTCTCCTTCCAGTTGCAGCTGGAAAACAAAGGAAGTTGATGCTTCCAATAAATGTAATTCTTCAAGACATATAAGAAAAAACATTCCGTGGTTTTCTCCCGACTTGGGTTTCCACGTAAAACACTAGTGTACTGTGTATGTGTATGATTGTTTATTTCGTACTGCTCATTATTGGATAATAATTCTACATTGATATAACATTTGAAGAAAAATGATTATAATTATGTTATTACTGATTCACCCCTCCCTCTCAGTAATCCAACACTTATATACCCACGCCGGGGTGCCCTTCCATGAAGAGACGTGACCTTTCATTGGGAAGGTGTCCCTTCATTAATTATTCATTAACTATTATAGTGTATTCATATTCATTATTATATATTATGTTCATAACACATGACATCATCCAACACATGATCTTTAGGGCCCCAAGGCCCTAGGTAAGTAGGTAAGTCAGTTTGATTCCCTGCATTTGCATCTTGATCGCTCATATTAGTTTAGATGCATTTCATTTTCATTTTGCTCTACTTGCATATTGATTTCATGTTTAACATAGATTTTTTTTTTAAATGTCAAATTTTTTCTTTTCTAGATTAATTTTCATTTTTGGATATATATGTGTGTGTGTGTGTGTGTGTGTGTGTGGATGAAGGGTGTTAGCCCCACCCTAGATGTTTTGATCCCTTTGTCTGAGTTTTTGGCAGGCACAGGTCTACCCGAAAATGTTGTGGTTCTCATGCACTCTACGACGAGCACATGTCCCCATGTAGAAGCCAGATGTTATCCCCATTTTGTGGATAACCAAGGAGATTATGTCTCGAGGCCCTCAAGTTGCAGATATGGAGTATTGAAAGACTACATGACCAACAATATCCTTTTGCACAGATGGAGACCCTTCTCACCACCACAAAGGTCGTAGATTTCCTGATGGCATCCACCACGTCAGTTGGCTTCTGGAAGGCAGTGGGCCTTGCTCCATGAGGTACAAGGCAATATTATGGTGAGCATCATTTCAATACTTAATCCATCTGAGTATGTTGTATCTTAGATTCTTCTAGATTTCATGATATATGCTTGGACATTATTCCTTTTTTCCCTGCTTCACCTTGGTGGTTGACATTGTGCCCTAGTAAGTGGTCTTCTTTGCGGATGGGTTTGCTACTAGGAACTCCCTTGAAGAGCCATCATACTGTTCTCGGCCATACTTACCACTTTCCATCACTGTTCCCCCCTATTTTCCTTATCTCTTGGGATTTTAGGGTGTATTGACCCAAGAAGGAGTTGCCCCTCATTCTATGAGAAGAAGGGATTGAAGGCCCATAGGGATTGATGTTGGGTAAACGATAAAAGCCTATATATGAACCTTATAGATGCTTCACCCATGGATCACCCAAGAAAGCAATGAAACACTTATCTTTGAGTAAAGGGGGACCCACAATGAAATATGATTTAAAATGCTTAAAAGGTTAGTTGAAGGATATGAGGTCTCATCACGAGTCAATCTATCATGTCCATAAATATTTAGTGGTATGAAATTACCATCATTTGGTCACCAAACTAGAGTAATGACTCTTAGTTGCATGCCTGAGAGAAAGGGTGTCTCATCACGAGGCAACCTTCTCATTTCAACTAGGTGTTTGTGGGTGACATTGCCATTATCTAGACACCACGCCAGGGCAGTGGCCTTCAACCTTTCCTTAAAATTATGAAAGAATGAAAGAATGAAAAATAATGGGCTTGGAAAAAGTGCATTACGGATGAAGGTACCACACACTCTCTACAAAGGCACCCGTGAATGAGACACTATGACCTCTTGTATGTCATGAGCTCTATGCCCATTGAGTCTTGACCCTAACCACCTCACCCACTTTACATGGCTTACAGAGGGATATATTGGAAACTTTCCTTGACCTCGGGCAAGATCTACCCAATATCACACCTCATCAACCCTCCCATATCGAGGCTTGACAACTCACATAATGTCTTTGAGCAATTAATTGTTTGATATAGTGATCTTTGATGCACATGCTTAGGTGGCTCATTTATTGACTGGATTCACTTATCATGATGTTATGACTTGAGTTCCTTGGAGTTAATGTTTATTTGTCTTTGCGGGACCTAGTTGGTGGACAATTTTGGAAGAACAAGCGTAGCTTGGGCTTCCATTGGGCTTGAAGCCCACAAGTGGATGCCAAGGGCCCACATGCTGGATGAGAAAGACAAAGTGTTGGAGACTGAGAAGATGATGTGGAAGACCTAACCCAACCCTCACATGCCAAATGATTTTCCCAGGAGGGGAAAAACATCTCCTTTTTTAGCATGACGTCACCTAAGGGGGTTAGTTCATGGTTGTGAGGTGACATGCAATGACACATGGACGTTTTGAAGGAATCATGAAGGAAATGATTGTATTGCTTGATATATGGCTTTGGGAAGCCCCTCCACTCTCCTCCATCACCAACGACCTCCTCTTTGTGCCAAAACATCCCCTAAAGGGGTGACATCCATATGAATTAGGGTTTTTCTTATGTGCAAAAGTGAATTTTTAATGAATTGTTTAATATTACTTTGTTAAGGGGGCAAGATTAGGGTTGTTGACCCCTAGTCTTTTGGTTTACCCCTAAATACGTGGACAAGTCACCTTGGTGACATTTTGTATAAATAAGAGATCATAAGATCTCATTTGAACATAACTGTCCCTCTTGTCTTTTGTGCACTTGTTTATGGCTATCTCTTGTAAATGGTTGATGGAGGAGTGAGACGCTAGAATTGGATGAATGCTTTCTAACTTTTATGGTAGATTATCTTAGCATATTTCTTAATTTTGGTATGGTCTTTTACTCTTATGCTATCATTTTTTCAAGTCAAGGATTGTTGTGCTAGGAGCTAAGTGAGAAGTAAGAGTATTTACACCCCAACTCTAGTCTCTATCATTTATTGCTTAAATTTCATTGATGTTGCAAGGGTTTGTTTGAGGAAGTAAGAAGATTTACACCCCTCATTCTCAAACCCTAACTAGAGATACTTGTCTTGGGAAGTAAAAGGATTTACACCCCCAAGGAAGTAGCATCTCTAGTTCATTTATTTGACTCCAATAACCCAATAGTAAAGGCACTAGTCATTTATTTTTTGCATTGGAGATATAAAATCATTGCCTTGGGAAACATGAATTTGTCTTTTGAAAGATCTCTTGCTTGGAGTTGGTTTGGCACATTGAGAAGAGTCTTCCTCTACTGGGGCGTCCCCTCTCTCCCACTACTTAAATTGTTGTTATAAACTTTAACCTACAACCATTATGGTTGCATAACCCTAACTGCTAATTCATTCTTAACTCCTAAACTAACCCTAGACTAGCTCCTAGATTTTGCACACTAACTCTACTAACTAGGGCGCATCTTTTGGGCTACTTGTTGGCATCTTTTGATGGTGTAATTTGCTTATAAAAGTGAATGAATGCTACAGCCATAAGGCTGCAATTTTTTGCAGAAAATAAATGTTACAAGAACTTGCTTTGTTTAGCCTCAAAGTGTCATTTTCTAGTCATAATTGATTGTCATACTCATTGATAATATTATTGATTGATCTTATGCTTTACATGTCGATTTGAATGTCTTACTTGTTGATATAAATTGTCATCTACTGCTGCAAATCAGGGGCAACAAGCTTAACTTGATGATCCATACTAATATATATCATTGTAAGTTGGATTTTCTTATGTCTCGGGAAGGTACAATCATCCGGAGAAGTACTATACCTTTGGGGCAACAATCATTTGACTTACAAGGAATCTCTTTCTACATTTCACTCCATTTAGATTTGACCTCTAGGGGCTCCACTTCCATATCCATTGATCTACATCTCAATCCCCCTAGGGTCACCGTGATCGCCTCCCTAGAGTGACCTAGTCACCCTTGAAGTGTGGGATCTACATCGAGGTGACATTGGGTGTACGATTCCCAAGTTGTAGCACTTTCTTTTGTGGTTGGGTCGAGCTTTACCCAACCTACAACTTGTGCTATAACAAACTCCATAAGTGAACGCAAAAACACTATAAATGCATAATATATGTGTGCATTTGAAGAGTATCCAAGCTAGAAGAGAAAGTACAAGTGCACAAAATAGATCTGAGGTGCACAAGAGGAGGTGGGGAATATTCTTGGGGTCTAAAGGTGCACAAGAGGAGTTTTCTTGGAGTTTTAAGGGTGCACTAGAAGGACTAAGGTCTATGATGATGCAAAGTGCGTTGTTTTGAGGTTCTGATGTTGCAGTCTAGAATTATATTTTCGGAATGATGCTATGAGCTTCACTAGGGAATGAAGGCTAAATCTGACTAGGGTTTGAAGCTGTGTCTGGGGTATGAAGCAAGGAGAGGCGTTGGAGCATGAAAGTTTAGGGTATGATGATGTTGTGAAATACATGAAGTATGAAGCATGCAAGTGAATTTAGAAGTACTGTATGTATGAAAATATTAGATTGGTCCTCGTACAAGTCTTACTGAGTTGGTGCTTAGATGAGGAGATTGGTGTCTCCAGTAGGTTAGTGCCTACACAATATCTCACTAAGTTGGTGCTCAGCTGAGGAGATTGGTGTCTACATAATATCTTGTTGAGTTGGTTCTCAACTGAAGAGATTGGTGTCTCTAGTAGGTTGGTTCCTACTAGCTTTGTAACAGTAGGTTGGTGCCTATAGACATTTATAAATACAAGTTTTTGTGGTTTTCTTCCACAAGGGTTTCCAAATAAAACTGTGTACTGTGATTTGATTTTACACACATATCTTATACTGATTCACCCCCACCTTCTCAGTATAAGAATAAGTTCAACACATACCCGATTGCAGTCATAATTACTTACCAATCTATTAGTGCAATTAAACTGCCAAATGTAATTAATAAATCTTATATTATTCATTGTTCCTCGTATCAACGAAAACCATATAGTTGCTCTCGACAATGTGTTATTTTGAAAATTGAACAATGTTGCATCTCATTTTTCTAATTGTTAATTTCAATGCAATAGCCCTTCCATTAGCATGTCTTTGTACCTTCTAAGACAATCACTAACAATGTAACTTTGACTAAACATTGAATCAAAATTTCATTTACTAAAATTGTGGAGTTTTAAAGGTATCCATAGAAGAAAAAAGAACAAAATTTCATAAGGTTATTACAGTGCACGTAGAATACATATAAAATTTATAGATTTAAAGTTGCATATATATATATATATATTTTTTTTTTTTGATATAAACGAGTTATTAGAGAGTATCACAAGTTTAGGTTGTTATTAGGGATTAAGAAAAAAAAGAAAAAATAACTACTTTCAAAACAAACAAACAAAAAGGGGGGTGTTTAGGTCGTTATGAGAGATCAAGAGAAAAAAAGAAAAACAACCACTTTCAACAAAAGGTTAGCAACAAAAGTTACAAAAGTCTTAATTCAATTTAAAAAATAAAATAAAAAACTTTATTTGGAAACTTAAATCAAATTGCAATTTTTTTTTTATATTAAATGAAATTGACGTCAACTTTAAAACTTTGCATTATATAAAAGGGATCCATAGTACCAAAGAAGAATGAAGGAGAATTTCATTAAAAAAAAAAAAGGGGGAATTCTTGTATTGTGTGCTTGCATTTATTATCGAAAATGGTAGAAGTTTTAACAATGATGGCATCATCTAACAAAAAGAAAAAATGGATTGTGACATTGAAAAAGAAAGAAGATTTATTCCAATCAATTTTAAGTGTTAACATAAAATTTAAGATAAAAGGTGTTCTTAAAGGATAATCCATTCTCATAACTATTATTCTAGAGGAAAGGGACAATTACATCAAATGTCGAGTTGTCTAACCAATCACAAATTCCTAAATCAAATATAAGTGAAACACCATGGTTTGACGAAAGAAGATATGAAGTAAAAAATCTATAATTGTCAATTGGTAAATATTTGTCCAAATTTGACTTAAAAGTGTATTAAATGTGCAAAAACATCGACATCATTTTGGGTTGGTCATAGTTGGAAGCATATAGCATTTTCCCCTTAAATTTGGAAAAAAAAAGACTTATTTTTCCATAATAAATTTAAGAAGATAACATTGTAGGAACTCATAGTGAAGTCATGCATTGAAGTTCCCTCAACAAAAGACATAGAAAATGTATTGGATAAGATCCTTCAAAATGATCAAAATTCACAACAGAAGATGCAAGAACTTAAGGAAAATTTCCACAAAAACTTATCAGAGAAAGATAAAGAAAATTCCCGACTAGGAATCTTAATCAAAGGTTGCTTGAACAAATCAAAATGTTAAAAGACGAGAAACTTGAGAATCAAGACCTTAAAAATAAAGTCGACAAGTCAAAATGATAAAGAACTTTCACGCTTAAGGGATCATAATCAAAGCTTCCTTACACAAGTTAAAAAGTTAAAGAATGATAAGAAGTTGTTATAGGAGAAGCTAGAGAAACACATCAATAAGGAAACATTTATCGGTAAAAAGACAATGACCGATCCAATTGAAGTAGAAGAGTCAATAGGTGTAAAGATCCAAACCATTGAGGAAGGAACCAATACAGATCTAGTTAAGATAAAAAATAAAAATAAAAAATAATGCAAATCCAATTCGAATAGGGATGTCTTTTTAGACGTCGAAGTACAAACAATTGAAAATACAAGTATCTCTACTAATAAGCATTTAATGATCAACGGAGCAACACAAGTGTACAAAGAAGACATAGTACCAAAAGTAAAACAATAAAACATTGCAAGTATGATGGAAAAAAATCATTTTATAGGGACACATTTTCAACATGTTAATCCCAATAGTTGATACTTTAACCAATTAGTATATCAACATTGCTTTGAACAAAAGCAATTGACCTATATTCTGAAGAATATTAATGTTAGTATAACCGAGTTTCAAAATAAAAGTTCATCATAAAAACTCTATAAATGCGCAATTCAACAAAGGATTAAATTAGGGTGGTTAGACCCTTTCACAATTCGACTATTATATTAAACTCTTAGTAAATCATATCATCCCATGTCTTCGACCTCAAGAATGAATAATTATGGCAAGGCTCTATAAGCCAAAAAGAAGACAACAATATCCGTTAAATGCTTTGAAGACAAAGCATATTTGAAGGGATATGCAATGTAATAAACATAAATATATAAGTAAACATCAAATACATAATAATAATAAATGAAGTGGCACATCATAACTAAGGTTCATAACTCTTCATCATAACATTTCACCTTATGGCCCATTAATGCGTATATAATTGTCACATAGGTTATTGTAAAAATAAAGTTTTTCTATCATATTCATTCATTATTTACATATTCTTGGTCCTATATGAATTTCAATTTATTTTCCTTCTTATGTTGGATATTCCTTAGCGAATAAAATTTTGTTCATTTCAATAGCACACCTTCACATAAGCTTTTGCCAGTTCAACTAATAACCCTCCAAAGTGACCAAACCCCTGAAAAAAAACCTCAAACTCTTTTCAACCAAAATCGCATCATACTCCTTGACCAATTCAACCGACAACTCTCCAAAGGCACCAAATCCCACTAGTTACTGCCTATAACAATCCTAAAGATGTAGTAAACAACCCCAAACAACTAAACCCTCATCCCCACTATTGTTAATGTATACCCAACACAAGCATCCATTCACCTTGCCGATACCACGATCATTGTAGTAATGACAACAAAGGATACCCATTGATGATAACACCTCAACAACATAAACGATGAACAAAACTATTGAAAACCAATGGCTTCGACAATTATGATAACACAATGAATTGACCTAGAGCAACACAAACAACGAAGAACCTCATATAGGCAAGGAAAGCCTGCAATCACTCTCACCACCAACACCACAATGAACATGGCCTTACCAAATTCAGTCATGCCACCAACACCATAACCAGTAAGACCCTAGCTACATAAATTCACATTGACAAACGAACTAGAAAGACTACCACAATTCTCAATGGCAAACAAAACATCGAGAACTCAACAACGCAAATAAAATAGACAAACTTCTGCCACCAACACCAGAACCAATGAGGCCTTAGCATCATGAATTCCTGAAAATGAATAAACCAAAAAGACCAACACCATTCATAATAGCTAACATACTAATAAGAGCATACCAACACATATGATAAGAACTTCAAACAACCAAGGTGAGCCTCCATTCACTCCCACCACCAACCCAACAACCAACCAACCAGAAACTCACAAGACAATCAAACCATAAACACCAACAACATTCACAATAGTCAATGAAAAAGGAAAACCTTGACAACACACCTCCATTTACTCCTACCACCAACACCACCACAACTACATGCAATTAAGCACAATAAAGCACATTCACCATCGATGTTTGGGCATACAAGGGGAGTGCATGTATCCCACCACAATATTCCAAAATTTTCCCAAGCTTTTTGCCACCTCCCACCCCCAGGAGGTAAAAGTCCCATCACTTCCAGCCACCCAATCAAAACCCCACAATTTTGCTCTTAAATCCTTTTTAAAAATTGCAAAAAGTATTTCTAAAATTAATCTTAGTCAGTCACTCGCATGGACTAAAAACTATAAAACTAACTAATACAATCACCAAATTACAACTTTGTACTGAATAAATGAAAAGATTCAATCCGTGTAGTAACCATAAAAAATTACCAGCAAGGAAATCTTATTTTGATAAGCCGTAAGACATTTAAACGATATAGCTTTAAAAGCAATGCATAAAAGTATTTCCGAAATCATAATATTTAGGGTTAATAAATTCTCCTTTTAAAGATATTTAAATTTTTTTATTTTCTGTTACACAGTAAAAACTAAGAACATAGTTAATATTCTTGCCAGTAAAACCTAGTGAAAGGCTTTTAAATCTGAATTAAAAGTAACACGACTTCGAGTAAAACATTTTTAACAAAAACCACTAATCACAACAATAGGTCACTCAATACATAGATGATGAAAAAACAAAAAACAATGGATAATGTTTGAGATAATAACTGCAAGTATCAACAGAATTAACAGAATTAATCAATAATTAAAGACCGTCACCTCCGATCCCCGAGTTTCGAACTCGTGACCTGTCCATGAATTTCAATCGCGAATAATAGAGTTGATCAAAATGGAGACTTCGTCTGTCTCGGGAAAACGGGCGGCGGCATCTGCATCAAACTTCATCCAAAATTAGAAAAAGCCTCCAGATTTGGCGGAAAAGAAATAATACTTATTCAGATCCTGTTACTTACCGGCAATCAACTCGCCGCTGTCGCCTTCGCCATGGCTGGCCACAATATTTATAACTTCCTTAACATGATGAGTTACAGTCGGAGAAATAAAATCTCCGACCGTCTCCATAACTCCCTTATTATTATCATCATAAATATCCTCCTCCATCTTTGAGCCTCCAGAATCCAATTCTTCCCCTTGCTGCGTAGTATTTGCGGACGAAAACGGTCCGTCAACTGACGGCGCTCCGTCGAGATGTCCAGTGACACTAACCCTGCTCAGCACCATTTCCTTCACAGTGACGGCAGATGAGGAGATAATATCCCCAACCGAGGAGGTGTAAGTGCTTTCTTCACAGAGGAGATTCGCAGGCTGAGAATCGCCGGGGGAATGCTGCAACTCGGGGTTTTTAGTTTCCATTTTCTCCATGAACTATCTTCTTCTTACAAGTGATGTTAGACTGAATGGGGAATATATTTATCGATTCTTGATTTGTGTCGGTGGACAAGATGGAAACTATTATAAAGGGGAGCCCTGCCACGTGGCAATTCAGTTGCCCATTTCTATCTGCCACGTGGACTAAACAACAAATAAATCATAACAAGAACATGACACCATTAAAAAAAGGCCAAACACCGGCCCCAATAAAGGTTGATGAGACCATCACGTGCTAACTCCGGGATTTGCGCCTGGGAATTCACATATAGTAAAGGAATACAATTCACTCAGGGAATTCACATATAGTAAAGGAAGTCCATACATTTTGTATATGTTTTTTTAATAATTTTGTCATTTAAAGGTTTGAGTGTGGTTATGTCTATATAATTTGAGTGTCTAGGAGTTTTTCAATAATTTATGTATTTATAAATGTAATTTTAATAACAGAAATTTGTGATTTTATTTAGATATGATCAAAATGTAGAAAGTTTGGACAACGTCTAACATATACATGGTAGAATAGATTTCCTTTAAAATAATTAATACTAGCACAACAACAAAATAGCTGCTGGTGAACAAGGCTGAGAAGATGAAATGAATCTTTAAAAGAATATATTAAATTTTATTATCTATTAACAAATAAACTGTTGGGCTTCATTTATCTGGTGTTAATATTTTAATTTTTGTTAATCACTTAAGTGGCAATCAGTTAGCTATCAAAGTAATTTTTAAATATGATTAGGTAAATGTAAAAAAGTAAACACATAAACTGATGTCTTTATAATAGCTAGGAAGTTAATGATTGAAATCACAGCCATTTATTTTGTGTGACTACTAAGAATATTCCAGCCATATTTAATCATGTCCATAGAAAACTTATTAAGCACTAAACCCCTATTAAATCTGCCCATTGTGCTTAAATATAAATAATATATATTTTTTTAAATAATTAAAATGTTTTTTTAACATGTTTGTTTATGAATAAATTTTACCCTTTTAAAAAAACACTTACGACTCTTATACAATTTATCTATAACTCTTATACAATTTATTTATGTTAAATAACCACAACCAATTTACCTATGTTAAGGCACCCATTGTTGAATAGTTCTATAGTTGAGGAAACTATGCCTTCAATAGTTCTATAGTTGAGGAAACTATGCCTTCATCTGATCTACCATATACCCTTAGTTTGATGTGGATATGTTCAATTTTCATGACTTTAAACATTTAAATGACAGTCGATAATGGTATTGATCGAGGTTGGTGCAAAGTGCTTTGCATCAAGATTAGTTAATTGTAATACAATAGAGGGTTTGAACACTGAAAAGATGGATTGAATATATCAACATTGAGAATCATATGCATGTCTTAAGTATGGGGAAAACTGAATATAAATGTTGATATTCGAAAAACAATATCACAGGCATAAAAGACCAATATACAAGCCAAAAACTTTCTACAAGAGAGAATACTTGCATTAGATATGTTGTGTATTTTACAATAGAGAGCTCCTCTATTTATTATGGATTGAGAGGAGGCAACATTGAATGTAGGTATTTGGGAAGTTCACCTATTTGCAATAAATAGATGGTTGGGAAGCTCACCTACTGCAGTGAATTGACCTAAGTAAACTTAGTCACATGGTGTATGTACACCAACACCCCCCATAAGTGCAACTTAGGGAAGTAAACAAAAATACATTAAAACTCAAAAATGGGTCCTGGCTACTAGGCCTACTAAGGTACGCAAATACAAACTCTCATAAGTGGAGAAAAGGAGAAAAACCCATAGGAAAAAAACCCCTCCCCTAAAGAGAGAAAGCAAAAGAAAACATCATAAACAAAAAGTGAAGGTAAGAGGACTCAAGATGACCCCCTAGAGGCAACTTCCTTCACCCCAAGCATCGATCTTAATTGAAGAAAACAAGGTGATGCCAAAGGTTTGGTGAAGATATCGAGAACGTGCTCTTCAGTAGGAAAATATTTTAAGCTGAGAACACCATCCTGAATAAGTTGTCTAATGAAGTGCATGTGAATTTCAATGTGTTTTGTCCTTTGGTGCTCCATTTGGTTGTGAGAAATGTGTATGGAACTCTTATTGTCACACAAAAGAATGAGAAATGTGTGTGGAACTCTTATGGGAGGTCGAGGGTTCTATTCCATTCGACCTCCAACAAATTTTATTCTCCCTTAGCCATTACTGGCCAATTGAAGAGTGCCACATGTAATAGTTATGGTGAATTCTATGTTTTGATATTTATGAAATTATATTTGTTACATCGAGTTGTTTTTATCTTGATATATCAATGTTGTATTATCGACGGTTGTTTATACTTACCTGATCATTCTAGTTGTAAGTCATTTTCTTGTGATAGGGCATGAAGCAAAGTTTCCTTGAGCCTATACTTCCTACTAAGTCCCATGGTTTGTATTCGTGTTTGAAATTGGGAACAATAAAAGTCAATAATTATTTGCTAGTGAAAACAAATACATGGTTTTGTTATGTTGACAGGTGGAAAAATTCCTCTTACAACAGGGGAGCATCACCCGATCAAGGTAGAAAAATAGACCTATACATGTTTACGTTGGAGATGTCCACCGGTATGTGGGCCCAACTACCACTGAATGAATTTCTCCTCGAAAGGAGACTTTCTATAATGCTTCCCTAAACCTAAACACAGTCTAATCTATTAAAAATAAATAAACTAACTAATCTATCTATATCTACTTCCTAATCTAAATATAATTATCCCAATTGGGATAAATAAGTAGTTTGTAGAATCCCAATTGGGAGCAAAAGCACATAAAATGTTAGATGTTGAGGGGAAGATAAATCATCATAAACAAGAAATAGTTCATTGTTTCAACAATTATTAAATACAATGCATAATGTAAATTAGATAAGATTGCATTAACATTTCAACATCCAAATATAATCAATGAAAAGAAATACGATGATCCAATTCAAGAAATAAAAATAGTTTCAAGTCTCGAAAATGAATAATATAACATATTCGTGGAAAAGTGCTAGAACAATCCAAACACTATTACTTAGAATATCTTTTCACTAATTATCATCTTTCAAATCATTTATTTAATTCAAATAACAATATACAAAATCAAATATTGGATCCTCTAGTTGAAGAAAATACTAACATCTGAAATAGACATGATAACGATACACAAGCCTAACTCTTTATGTCAGTCCTTCTTTTTTAGGTCTTCAATCATTTGATGAGAAGCTTGACAACATTGCTCAAGTCGTTCTCCTCCAAATGATTTTTCCCCTTTGACTGTAGTTTCAAAAGAACATCTCATGATCACCTGAGCTCCTTTCTCCTGGTCCATCCTCATTGAACACCTCCCCTTGGTCTTCAGACCAAAATTCTTTTTTATAACTCGTCTCGATCTCAACTCAATTCCTCTTCTCCTAGCTATTGTTACAACTGTTCCTCAAAATTTGAGATTCATTTCTAAAAATGAATAAAAAAAATTAATTTGTTAAATACACGTTCCCATCAAAATGAAGATCTCGAACCATTATTGTCCATTCTTTGATATTCCAACTCTAATGTTGACACATGTACGCAAATAATTAATAGTAAAAATTACTAAAATTTGTCATCAACGTAATAAAAATAAAAGTAAAATCGTGAACCAATTTCTCTCAATTTTTTCAAGCAATTCTACCATTAATTCGGGAAACTAACTCTTTTAAAATGCTCCTCATAGTCTCATCTTTTCAACGAGCTATTTCTTGCTCGATTTGACCTTCTAGAACTCCCAATATAGCCTCATATAAACAACGCTCATACACCATTGATCAAATTCATGGGTTGATCTCATCCATTGACTTTAAAAGTTAAATTCAATATCCCACATGCCCCAGGGAAAAGAACTTTTATGGGTTTATAATGGATTTGATTACCATGGTTGTTTGTATAAAGAGCTATGGAAGGAATAGAGGGCGGAGCCCGTTGTTGGGATTATCTAGTGGTCTAGATTCCTTAACATTTATTATCAATCCGGGTAAGTAAATTTATGACTCAGATGCACAATATGTGCATAACTAGTCTTGAAATTGCCTAAGAAATCCTACTAAAATCAAAGCAGTAAAATGCCAGACTCACAAATAGAAATTGGTTCTTTGGTCATGATCACTCAGACTTGACTGTCTATGGTAGGGAAACAGATCACAAGTAAATGATTCACTTTTTCAAAGTGTGTCTACTAGCAAATGCACTTTCTTTTAGTCAACCAAGCTTCAAGTCCAACAAGGGTTAATTTGAAATGTGAGTTAAAAGGTTGAATGAAAGGTAAATTGCAATAAGGAAACAAGTTGATAAGAAAGACAAAAAGGAATTTTAGACATAGTTCAACTCTGAGTATATTTGTGTGATGATTGTTTGTATGGAACGGTAGATGAAAGACCAATCAATCAAGTTGTTGTCTTTAGCATCAATATCTGGAACAATTGTGAATCACATAGTCAAAGTAACATTGCTTGCAAACTAACTAAAATAAATTATTATTCTACAAGAAATTGAAACAGTGCATGTAACTCTACAACAAATACATGAAAGTAATAAAAACTACTTCTAAAACAACTCTGGAAGTACAAGACATGCCAGGGGGGCTCCCAGAATGTGTTGTTAAGGGAAAATCAGATTGTAGAAGAAATCTTAACTCATAATTTTATTTTATTTTCCGAGAAATATTTTTCTTTATTATCACTGTAAGTGTAATACATGTTTTTGTCTGCATCCTAATTGTTGCATACATGTCTTAATAAAAAAATGTCAGTCTTTTTCATACGTTTCCCCTTCCCTTTGTCAAACTCATTTGACCAGTCCACTAATCTTTTATCAAAAAAAATACAAAAAGATTTTTTCTAGCACATTATTGTCAATACCTAGCATTGTTTGAACATAAACTGGAACCAGAATTCCATAGCTTATATTTCCTCCCCATCAAGGAACTTGTAGTACCCAAATGCTCCAATTGGAAGGCTCAATGCTTCTTTGGATAGATCATCTGCTTTGGAGTTCATCTCTCGGAGGACGTGTAAGAAGGAGAGCCCCTCAAAGGCACAAAAAGTGAGCTTGATATCCTGCATAATATTTTGAAGTCTAATATCTTGCACTAAGTTTTTTCTGTTTGCCCAATCTATCATAAGATTTGAATCCCCCATCACCTGTAACTTCTTGACATTTTTTTCTTTCATTGTCTCTAGAAGATTCCATAAGGTTATAAATTCTATCCGGTTGTTGGAACCAGGGCCTGACGCATATCTAATGAAAATATAGTGTTTATGACTGATGTAGAGAACCACCCCGACTCCACACTTAGGAGGATGGCCCTGACTGACACCATAGAAATACCCCCAAGGGGTACCATAGTCTATTTCAAGGAGCAAAGGGAACCACTGGGTCTTTGTTTTTTGTTTGTTCATAATTTTCATCGTTTTCCCAACTGTCAAGGTTGTCGTCACTTTCGGGTGGACAAGTCTATATTTGTGAATATTTGAATTGCGGGCCCACCACAGATTGTTGACAAGGATGCTCGGTAAGGTGGCACAAATTTTGATTGACCTGTCCAATAGTCAATCTTTGACACAGTCCTCCAAGCTCGATTTATTCCAGTCGGTTTTGACCTATATATTTTCTTTAACCGAGTGAAAAACCTGTGTTGCATAAGGACAATGAATAAATGGGTGAGAAACTATTTCAGAGCTTGTTTTACATAGAGAGCACCAGTTGGGCCTGTTCCATTCCCTTTTGATGATATTCTCCATGGTTAGTAATTTATTGTTTAAGGCGAGACACAAGGTAATTTTGCATCTAGGCAGGGCATTGATTTTCCACATTTTTCCCCACCACCATTTTTTCTCTCCCACAGAGTGCAAATTAGACTAAGTTTTGTTGTGAAGGATCTGTTCTTAGAATTTTTCATCCAAACCAAGGAGTATGTTGTGTATTCATCTATTAGAATGTGGTTTTCACATAACTTTCCCACGTAAGAGTTCCATTAATCATGGAGATCCTCGGAGAGATGTAAAGCAATTGCAAAGATCCATCCTGGGTGACCTCTTGGTTGTGGGAATCTATATTTGACGTCTTTAAGGAAAAAGATCTCGTGGTCAGCTAAAGCTTGAATCAATCGAGGGGAGAGCGTGTAGTTGTCCCCGACTCCCAACCAAGGATCTTTCCCTATTCTGATGCTTCTGCCATTTCCTACTTTACAAGCAGTTCAAAGTCCCACCAGGGGGAAAGCTTTGACTAACGCTTTCTAGACTATTGACCCTTTATTTGATTTAAAAGGGGCTCAAAACCATTCATGGATGGATTGGTTTGAGAATTATTTCGACGAAATGACTCGGGTCCAAAGAGAATCGCCCAAGGTTAACCTCCAAATATTTCTTCATGCAAGGGCTTGAGAAAAGAGGTGGATCTATTTAATCCCCCAACCTCCTAACTCCTTTGGGGCAGCTATCGAGGACTAATTCGCTAGGTGAGGACCTTTTTTGTGTCCCATCCACAGGAAATGAGAGCATATGCTTTGAATCTTGTTGAGTATCGTTTTAGGAATGCTCGCTATGGAATTCCAATACATTGTTACTCCTTGGAGCATGAATTTCAAAAGTACTAATCTGCCTCCTCTGGATAGGAGACAGTGAACGCATAGTGAAGTTCTGGCTTCCACCTTCTGTATGAGCCACTCTCAATCCGTTACTCTATAGTTGTCCAGTTTCAGTGAAAATCCAAGGTATTTAAAACCTTCGTCCAAAGATTTGGCTGGCGTAGGGAGGAGCGCAAGAATCTCATTTCGATCATGCTCAGGGAAATTTGAAACGATGATACATGATTTATCCATGTTAATGGACATCCATGTTGTTGTGCAGAAAATATCTAGGCATTTCTTAAGTGACTTGATATCTCGAATGATGCCCTTTATACTGTAGAAGATATCGTCAACAAATTACAGGTGGGAGATTTCTTCTCTGTCAGTCACCTTTATGCATCTGAATTAACTCATAAATTTAAGTCAAAGCTTCATTTGTATTAAACCTCAGAGCAATTCAACAGTTGCAATACAAGTATTGGATAATAATAATAATAATATGCCCACTCTTTAATTGACTTCCCTTACTATTATTTGAGGATTATTTATACAAAATATTCAATAACCAATTCCCCAATCCTAGAACTAATTAATCAAATACAAGCTGGGTTTTACAGATTAAGAAAGTTGAAAATCGGTCGCAACAGGGAAATATGGGAAATTTCATTCTAAAGAAACACTCGTACAACCCACATCTTTCGATTTTTGTGGAATATACCCCACTTACTACCAAAATGACCTTATTCCACACAAAACCCATGTCGTGGAATTCTCTGATTCATCCTCATTGTGCCAGAAATCACCTCTAAATATTATTGCCTAAATTTTTTTTTTTTTAAAACTGATTACAAGAAGAAAAAAAATTAGATCTTCATTCTAGCACTGAACATGAATTCTCCATGATTCTATGGATTGAATCCTTGATCTTTTTGTTTAACTGAACCGTCTTCCTCATTCATGGTATCGAATTCTTGATTCTTTGCGTGAACTAGTGGATTTGTAGCTAACTCTACGAATTTCTTGTAGTAACTGCCTATGGATTTCCTATAATATCTGCCTGTGGATTTCCTGTAATAACTGCTTGTAGAATTTGACTATTGTTGACCTTCGGGTGCCAAATGACATGAGGATGAAAATATAGATAAATCACGATCTCTTGGTATTAGTGAAGTATCTCTAAGTGAAAATTCTTCCTTAGAATAAGTGGAGATATGCCAACCTGTAATTCATGTAATATATCATGAAACACAGTAAATTCTCGTAATAACTAGATTATAGGTAATTTTGCAAAGGAAAATAACTCTTAACATTGTTTACAAGAAGAAAATGAGAGTTAATCTCAATTAACAACTTATTTAATGCTCAATATGCCATTAATTAGGTGAAAATCAACAAAAGTAGAGGTTTTGATGTGAAAGTTGGAGGTGAATGGGCCTGGTGAAAGGATCAAAACTAGCACCCAACACCTGTATTAAATGTTTTGATCGTGCACGCATATGTAAATCAACCACCAACAAACTGAGAATAAATAACCAAAATACATTTCCTAAGTAAGCTTGTCTGGTCCAGTGACATAAAAAATAAAACAAATTCAAATTCCAATAAACAATAAAAAAGAAAAAAGAAAAATAAAACACCCATGCATAATCTATGCCCATCGGGTCACCGAGAAATTTCAACCACCGGGCCACCGGGTAACAGGGTTTCTTATTTCAAAACACAACGCAATGCACAAAATATGTTAATCTGGTCTATGACTAACCGACTCACTCATAACATGATGTGTGAATAATCCTGGTCCAGTCTAACTAGTTCACCGACTCACCAGCTCACAAGGAGATCGAGGGATGATTTAAAATGTTAGAGAAAAAACCGATCTGGTCTAACCAGATAACCGAGGTGCTAGACCACCAAGGATCGGTATAGTTAAAGTAAATTATTGAAAGGAAAATGATCACGACCATCGGATCACCGGTCCACTGAGCCACTGTTAAACTTCCAACCTAGAATTTATTCTTTAATTAGTTCTTGATTTAAGGGGTTTTATTAGAAAGTTTTAATTGGACCAAGAATAAATCAATCAAGATACAAAGAAAATTAAATCATAACAAACCAAAAATTTGTAAGGGACCCATTATTATGTATTCAAGAAATCAAAAATAAAGGGGGGTTGTTGAGGCCTCAACATGTTATTACATTTTTTTAGTTTTAACAAAAAAATATCTTAACACCTATTTGTATGACTTATCAAAAAATCTTCCAATCAATTTGCCACTACTTGAGATTCTATGAAATATGAAATTCTACAAACTAATATTTATGTATGTCTTTGTCTTCTTTCTATCTAATTTGGTGCAAACCCCAAGGGTCTGTAGATCAAAGTTGCCAAGTAAAAGCAATTCACAATCACACTCAACAAATTTAATTTTCAATAAATACAGGGAAATATAAGATTGTGGAACATAAACTTATTTTATTCAATGATAAAATTTCCAATGCTTCGGGCCTTTATTACAATATGCATGATTTTTCCTATCTAAAAATTATCATGTACAACAAAAAGAGAAAGAAATCATATGCATGTGGCCAACCAGTTCATCAAATCTGGCTTTACAATTTCAAAATCAAATATTTTTGTTTCTCCCTTTAGATATTCTCTCTAATATTTCAATGATTCTCCTTAGCCCAGTCTCTCTTTGACCTCTTCCCCTTTGATCTCTCTCTAATACATATAAATACAAAGGATGTTGGATGATTTCCATAACATGCCATGAACCTTTGATGGGAATACTTAGCAAATTTAGACTTGTGACTTGAGAAACCCTTTAAACATGAAATTTATAAATTACATGCAAATAAATTAGTTCATATACCTTAAAAAACATTAAATAAAGTGATCGTGGGCTATAAAGTGTCATGATTGTAATAGCTTAGCAAAAAATAAAAATTTTGCATTCTTGCCATTAAAACTGGTTAAAAATATGCATGTCGTGGATCAAGGAAATGCGCATCAATCCTTACAGGTGCCTTCCATGTGGAATCCAAGGGTATAGAGACGAAGTTAGAAGTATTATCTATGAAAATTTGCTCCATATTTTCTAAATTAATCTCCAAATGCCCTCAATAAATCTACCAAAACAACAAAAACCTTGATTTGACTTGTTTTGACCAAAATGCATGCTTATGCTTCAATTCTTAGAAAAATTGAGTGATTCAACTTGGAGAATGAATATTTTGATGTTCCTCAATTCCTATGGTTCCTTTTTTTTTCAATTTGAACCCTCAAGCTTGTTTTTATGCAAAAATACCTAAAAAACCTCCTTCAATATAGTGATGATAATAATCCTAGGAATGAAACAGAGGTTAGGATAGACCACCCATCTTATGGGTTTGATGTTAGTTTGATGTTTGGATTATTTGATCAGGCATTTTTTTACAAATGATTAGCATCAATGGGTGAGGCTTCAACTGTTGATATCTTAAGGGAATGTTCACAAATAAGCATATTATATAATTGTTGCAAGTTTACAAGGAAATGAATGTAATAATGAAAGGTAGTTGTCATAGACCCCTAGGAATACTCATGAGAAAGTATAAATACATGAATATCATTGTATTGAAATATGTTGGATATTTAGATTTGTATTTTATCAAGCATGGCTTGTGGAGTGATTCCTCACATAAGAAGTATTTGATGGTGTAACCCCACCATAATGGTTCTTCTCTATATTCTTTTGTTCGTTATTGTGAGATTGCACTTTATTATTTATGAGGTAAAGGATTTTTTTTGTATCTATCAAGGATCACACCAAGTTGTATCAAATCTATTTCTTCAGACAAAAAGGAATTTTTTCCCTATTTTTGCATATTTTCAATGTAAAAAAAAAAGTGTCACAATAGTCAGACCCATTAGTGTAGAATTTAGGGGAGAATCTAAATAAACAAGTTGTATATCTAAGTTCCTCTCGAAAAATTATTCAATTTCAAAAAAAATATTCAAATCATAGTCTGGTATGTGAAGATATCATTGATTTAAAATATGTTGTTTTAGGTTTTTTTTTTTTCCAGTGATGGCCATGCATATTGCAAAGCATATATCTTTTGACAAAGTACTCAAATTTTTGCTAAATCGGTCCTAATAGATGGAAAGTGGTTGTATCATTTCATAGTTGTGGTCATAATAGAGATTATGATCAATATTGAGGGAGTTATGATCATTTCAAATTCACCACCTGAAAAAACATGGGCCCACAAAGAAGTTATGTTGAAGAGTAATTTATTTCTACAAGACCCTACTTTTATTTGTGGTTTTTTTCCAAGAAATATGTCTTTTTTTCAGGAAAAGATTAGAGTCCTAGTATTGAAAAATACATACATAAGCCGATGTCATTATGGAAAAAGAAGTGGAAAGTTTGTCTACACTATTGTTTAAAAGAAGATGTTTCCATATGGTGGAAGTTGTCTAACCATGAAAAGATAAAGGAACTTTCAGATGAAGAATATGAACAATTATTTTTAGATAGGTGGTATCATGCTAAGAAGAATGATAAAGAAAGCATTAAGTCTCTATTTTCATATGAAAACTTTCTCTTCCATGTTCATGGATATCTTCAATAAGAGACAATCATTGTCTCTATAAATATTAGGAGAAGACATAATTTCATTAATGTTGACTAGCCTAAAAGATTGCAAGTCCCTGAAAATCATATTCAAAGCACACATTGAGGGTGAGGCTATTTAATTTTTTAAAGATTTGAGAATTACTATGGATAAAAATGTTTTGCATTTAGATTTCCATGCTACATATATGGATTATGTGTATATTATTATTGGTTATCCTTGGATGGACTCAGTTGGTATAGTTAATATTAATGTGCAAAATAATTTTATGAAGCTTTGCAACAAGAAAAAGAAAATTGCATTGCAAGATATTTCTCTTACTAAATAAGAAGGGTCCAAGGTGGCATAAGAAGCATTGACTATCGGAAAACTCATTGCAATATAAGTGAATATAATAATGAGGGGTAGTTTCCATAGACCCCCATGAATACCCATAGCAAAGTATAAATACACAAGTATCATTGTATTGAGATATGTTGGATGTTGAAATTTGCATTGTAGAAGCATGGCTTGTCGAGTGATTCCTTCCATAGCAAGTATTTGATGGTGTTACCCTACCTTAAGGGTTCTTCTCTAATTCTTGTGTTCATTAGATTGTGAGATTGTATTTTATTATTTCTAAGGTTAAGGATTTTTATCTTTTGTCTATCAAGGATCACAACGAAGGCTAAGTTCTTAAATGTTCGTGAGGAAGAATTGCAAAGTGAACATTATTGTAGCAATCATAACCCTAAAAGATATTTATGTCTCAACACTGCAAATTTTAACATTGCAAGATAATCTAGTTGAGAAAGATTAGTTAGATAAATTTAAAAAGTATTTAAAAATTGAAAGCATATCATTTGTGTCGTGATATGGACATAAAAAATCTCAACATTGATTATAGCAAATATTATAGCAAGAGAAGTTCCAAGTTTTGACAATAACATGTGTTTTTCCTAAGAAACATAAATATTAGAGGGAACAAAATCTAAGTAACATAATAGAGAACCTGACCAAGAAACTGAAATGAACATAACATAAACTAAGAGTTAAGAATCAAGAGTTGTGATACTAATAGAGAGAATACAAGGTGAAGTATAAGAATAATGTGGATTGTCTTGAATAGGTTGTAAAGTCAAAGATAATATTCCCTTTCCCATTTGGATTGCAAGGCAAAGAAAATTATAGATCTGGAAAAACAACTTCAAAATCCTAAGCGTGTTACAATACACTAGGAATCAAAATATACTAAGAAAGGAAACATATTCTCCTCTCAATTTTATTCTTTGAAAGAGCAGTCATTACATAATCCTCCCAATAACCCTCGATTATCTATGTAAAAAAATTAAATTGGATATAATACAATTTGTTTGCAGATAATATATTAATTGTTTTTTCCTAGAGTTAATGTGTTATGTATTAATTCTATTAATTGAAGGATCAGA
>WSFP011423097.1:0-22679 GCA_009831015.1 Picea engelmannii | reverse complement strand
ATGCGATTGCTGCACTCATCGTGTAAGTATGCAATACCACGAGCTGTGCCAACTGCAATTGAATGCATCGTTTTCCAATCCAACTCATGTTGATGATCTCCATGGATATACTTGTCGAGAGAACCATTAACCATGTATTCATACACCAAAGCTCTTTTCGAGAGAACCATTAACCATGTATTCATAGAACAATAACCCAAGAGGCGCACCAAGTTAACGTGATAGGTCCTCCCAACTGTAGCCACTTCTGCAATGAATTGTTGTTCACTTTGTTTCGATTCATCCAAAATCTTGACAGCTATCGGACGTCCATTAGGAAGCTTGCCTTTATACACTGTTCCAAAACCCCCTTTGCCAACCTTGTCTGACAAATTGTTGGTGTAAGCTATAATCTGAGAATAAGAATATCTGGTCGGCATTTGTGAAGAATAATAATGTAAGAAATTCTCCACTGAAGGAGGTCTAGAGTTGACGGACTCCATAAACGCTAAAATGCTTTGATCCTCTTCACTTGCAGTCCTCGGACAACAACAACCTCGCCGACGGACCGCTATGCAAGAAACGACTACTATGCTAAAGAGAACAAAGAGTATAAAGAAGAACTCTGGAAATAAGGTTGAATAAGATTATGAGCGTATGGAATATAAAAGATAAGCAAGGGTAAACGAATGGATCAATCAATTTGAAAGATAAACAGTTTACCTGCCAGGGTGACTAAAGGTACCCTTCTGTGCAACAACGACCCTTAAGGAAACAAAACAGAAAGAGTGGAGTAAGAGAACATAACGTAGATAGAAACAAGAAAAGACAATATGGTCAATAAAACGAGTGTCGGAGATCCTTACCAGAGCAATTCCGATGGTGCACATCATCATGACGACAAATGCAATATTCATGATCACTATCATAATGATAACATCTTCCTCCAGTGGCTCTACAAGAATTGCAATACTCCGGTAAGGACCATGTAATTTGGAATCCTATTTTCTGGAGTTCTTCAAAATTTGTATAACTGCTGATGCTGTAGTTCTTTGGAACTATTATAGGATAAGAAGTGCAACCGTGCAATCTGCTCTCTGGGTAAAAGAAGCACTGGCTGTTGTTTCCTCTGCAATCGAAAGACGAGATGCTATCGTTATGTGGAAAATCGTCGGGTAGGTACGACTGTTGTGTACAGTTAACAATTGTTCCGGCTACATATCCCTGAGAAAGATAAACGTATTCATTTATCCAATCGACCGTGACAGAGGAATCACCTATATTATCTTGGGCGATTTGAAGGGTTCCATTAGAGTTAGACGAGTTCGTGATATCTCCAATGACTTTCCCATGGAAGTTGCTGCCCAAGTATATATAGAGTTGATTTTCATCATTCCACGAGACATCTATAAAGCCACATGCTCCGAAAGGATATTGGATGGTCGAGTTGGCTATAGTGTAAGGAGCGCAGTCTTCATAAGATGGAAAACTTTGGGCGTTAACCAGGACGGGGGCGGAAATAAAATAGGGAAGAAGAAAGAATATCATAATGCCGAAAATGAACCAGGAGATCATTTTCCCACGCCCAATCGAACACATAGACATTAGAACCAAGAAGTGAGTTTTCCAGCGAAACTAAAGAACCGCGAAGAGAATTAGAGAGTGCTCTGCGAATTGCAAAGAAAATTAAAGAATGATGTGCAGAAGAGCAAAGAGGAATGGAAAACGGAAAGTGGAACGAGTACTGAAAAAGCGATGGATTCATTGCACTCCACACCTTAAAAAATATGGAAAAGTGAATGGATGTATTCGCTTCACTTTGTGAAAAAACAAATGAATGGTTGTAATTCACTTTGTATCTCAACCATTCATTTGTTATATCTGTTTTAATTGTATATGACATAGAAAGAGACATTCATTTGTTGCCATTGGGTATATGTCTTGTCTCTTAGATATGTCTCATTCTATAAATATGACATATACAATTAGAATTGGGTATATGTCTTGTCTCTTAGACATTCTATGAATATGACATTTTCTCAATGTTGTTCCACGTAAAAAGAGTGATGTCTTCTACAAGTAGAAAACATACATATATATTAGAAGAATTGGTATTGGTTGGAATTTTATTTTTAATAAGTTTAATTTGCTTATCGCTTATTGTATGATATTATAAGGTATGATATTATAAGGAAATTTAAGAGATGTTTTTTTTATATTTATAAATATTATTTTTATTAAACTTTTTTTAGTAAATTTAAAGGATGTTTTTTCAATTTTGTGGATGGTATTTTTTTTAATTATAGGAATCGGTAATTTGTAAGATTGATCTGGGTTAGGCTGGAGAAGATCAATCATGTTGGATCCCACATAACCTAAGAGTATATCCAATAGCCCACAAGTTAGATTTACCAAACACTTCTGACTTAGTTAGGGCCAAGGCTTCTCGAAGCTCACCTCACTTTGTGGACCTCTATTCTAGGGGGCGTCTACCCTTTAGCCTTATCACAACATGCCAACATGTCCACTTTGAGGGGAAGTACTTGTACTTGGGGGTTTTCCCTGGACTTTGTAGCCTTGATGATATTTTAGTATAAACTAGTGTACTTCATTTAAGGCTATTTGAACTCGACATTTATGGGTGTGAAACTAGCCAAATGTTTAGGAATATTAGCACAATCGGTCGAGCTAACCCCTTGGATACAATCTAACAAGATGTCAAACTAACATATGAGATCAAAAATACCATATTTATGAGACAAATCAATTGAATTAATTCATTGTCCACTTATAATAATAATAATAATCTAATTCAAGGTCAAAATCTAGTTAGAGGTCAAATTTGATTATGAGACCCTCTTGTTTCTGAGACAAGGGATCCCCTCTACCCATTGATTTGACTACTAAGTTCACATAGGTCTACATATCGGTGTGGTAATTTCCCAATTTACACATCTCATTTATACTATTTTGTAGAGTGCACTTCATGTCTCTAGATGCAACAAAAATAATAGATATTCTGAGTCATAATAGTTTTTATATAATAGCAACTTAATGCATCGATAGGCTTTTGGGTAACATTGACATAAGCGGATCATGTTAATAGATGCCCAATGCCATATTAAAAAATATTACTACACTAATTTTTTTTTCCTTAAATTTAAAACCAAGCCACCCATTGATCCAGGTGGATATTGGTGGCCACCCACCTATTCCATATTCCAATTGGCTCATCTGAACAATTTTTAGTTTAGCATGTTTCTCTGTAATGGGAACATTTCTTTGTAATTGTGGGTTCTGCACTTACGAGGTTGTCCTGAAGCCCTACACAACATCCAAGTGGATATTGGTGGTCGCCCACCTATTCCAACTGGTTTATTTTGGAAGTTTTCATGTCAATACATCTTTCTATACTTCCAAGGCCGTTTTGAGGCTCTAAACTGTGTTTTCTTGGCTTGCCAAAGTCAAATTGTAGACATAGTCAGAGTTTGATGGCATAATGTGTAGTTCTCGAAAATACCTTTCCAATGGGCTATCATGCGCCTAAAACGAAGATCGTATGCAAAAGTTATGACCCAGGGAAGTTAATGTACTAACTTACCCCAATGGGGCCCACATGACTTTTGGCGCTTCATCTCCTAGGGTTAGGTTTTTGGATGTCCAGGGTTTTGGCATTCATGTTTATCATAAAAAAGGCCTTCAGAGCCTCATTGTAATCATCTTCTTGTGAATGAGCATAGCTGTCACATCTCTTCTCATAGATAAAGCTACCACCATTCTAGCGAGTCTTGCACTCTGTATTTTTACAGTTTCTGTACATTTCTTTCATTCATAGAAATCATGTATTTTTATATCTCTTTTTTTGACAATTTCTGTGTGTATTTCATTGTAATATCTCTACTTTCATTTCGTTCCAAAAATAATCTGGATCAATGGTATCAAAACAGGCTGCTCTTGATCGTTTTTGCAGTGCATGTCCCTGACGAGGTCTGAGTATAGCCAATTGGGTCTCAAGCTTGTCTCTCTTGAGGACAATCGCTCTCGCATGCCCAAGAAACCCTCGATGACGACAAAAAAGAAAAATGACGGAGCATAAGATTCTATTAACCTATTTCTTGAGCAAGCTCTTGCGCGATAGAGGGACAAAATGATGGAGATTTTTTCCCACATCCTTCTACGTCTATCGATAGCAATAGACACATCTTCATCAAACGACCACTTTGGAGGAACCTCTCCCTTCAAGGTACAAGTTAATTTTGATATTCCCGTATTTGAAGGTTAGATAGATGTGGATGCCTTAGAAAAATGGTTAAATCTGCTAGAAGGTTATTTCATTGTTCACAATTTTTTCGACAGAGAAAAGATCACCTTCACACTCCTCAAGGCTCTCCCCCATGTCAAACATTGGTGGGAAATTTACTGGGAGCAAAGTTCCACAAAGGAATCTGAAATATATGGGGTTGAGCCCACTAGAGATTTTTTTGTGGATGCAGTCAATGAACAATACTACCCTATTGATAACTATGAAGACTTGTACATGAGATGGACCACACTGCGGCAAGAGATGAGCCAAACAATGCCAGAGTTCACAAATACTTTCCATACCTTGTGCACCAAGATGGATATCAAAGACTCCAAGCAACATCTAGTTATGAAATACCGTGGGGCTTTGCATAGGTACATCCAAACCGAAATGGATTTCCTAAACATCTCATCATTGGGAGATGCCTATCGATATGCGGCCAAAATCAAGTAGAAATTTAGGCACCAGAACAAATGAGAGTTCGGGTCTGCAAATCCGCAACAACCAAAGCATGGTAAGGACAACCCTAACCAATAGTCTCCCGAAAACTAGTCCAAGACACATGAAAAGAAGGGTAAAGGAAAGACGAAGAATGACATTCAGAAGTGGTGCGACTTCCACAAAAACCCCTGGCACAACACTGATGAATGTTGCTCGAAACAATCATTGGTGGTCGAGGTCAAAGACACTGAGCTGAACCATGATTTGGAATCTGATCTTGAAAATATTGAAAATAGACAGATCATCGATGCAGACCTCACTCCTACTATCATGACCACAATAATTCAGCCATAAGAACTAGTATATCCTGAAGAGGGGGAGCGCCTCCTCCATTCACATATGTGGGTGAAGGGGACCCCGTTGCATTTCATTATTGATAGTGACAGCGAGAAGAACCTCATCTCAGCTAAGGTCATCAAACAGTTGGGGTTGTCGACAACACCACACTCACAGCCATACAACATCGGGTGGCTTCACCAGGGAAGAGATCTTTGTGTCACCCAACAATGTTGCTTTCCCTATGGCATCCAACCCTTCAAGGATGAGATAATGTGTGATATTTCCCCTTTTGATGTTTGTGATGTTGTTTTGGGCCAACCATATATGTGGAAACGTAATGATGTTTATGAGTCTCGACCCCGTAGTGTCATTATTACTCTGGGGGGTCCTCTCTATAGGATACAAGAGGTAGTTCCAACTACAGTTCCACCAAAACAGACTGCAAAATTCATCCTCTTCACAGTCTATTCAAAGGATGCACATAAGGCCACTACAACTACTGCAACCTCAACACCTTCTATCCAACATAAATAGATTGTAGAAGAGAAATAAGATATTGTTTCTTCACCTACAATGGTGCCTACACAATGCCCCGTCAAGCCCAGAGACAACAGGTTGGTGGAACATATTCAACCTCACCAGCAACAAGTTTGTGACAACCTTCCACAGACCAAGCAGAGCAACTTCTCCAACAAGGCACACAGCTCACCAAGATTCAGATTTAGAAAACGTTTTCCCCTCTTACTGGGGCACTCAACACAATGGATACCATTTCTTCCTAAGAGGGGATGATTCATCCAGGTGCATATTGGTGGCCACCCACATGTTCCATATTCCAACTGACCCATTTGGACAATTTTCAGTTTAGCACGTTTCACTGTAATGGAGACATTTCTTTGTATTTGTGGGTTCTTCACTTACAGGGATGTCCTGAATCCCTACACAACATCCAGGTGGATATTGGTGGCCGCCCACCTATTCCAACTGGTTTATTTTGGAAGTTTTCATGTCAGTACATCTTTTTGTACTTCCAGGGCCGTTTTGGGGCTCTAAACAATGTTTTCATGGCTTGCCATAGTCAAAATGTATACATAGACAAAGTTTGACGACATAATGCGTAGTTCTAAAAAAGACCTTTCCAATGGGCTATCACGCGCCTAAAACGAAGATCATATGCAAAAGTTAGGACCTCGAGAAGTTAATGTACTAACTTACCCCAACGAGGCCCACATGACTTTTGACGCTTCATCTCCTAGGGTTAGGTTTTTGGATGTCTAGGGTTTTGACATTCATGTTTATCATAAAAAATACCTTCAGAGCTTCATTGTAATCATCTTATTGTGAATGAGCATAGCCGTCACATCTCTTCTCAGAGATAAAGTTGCCACCATTCTAGCGAGACTTGCACTCTGTATTTTTACAGTTTCTGTACATTTCTTTCATTAATAGAAATCATGTATTGTTGTATTTATCTGTTTTTGGCAATTTCTATGTATATTTCATTGTAATATCTCTGCTTTCATTTCGTTCCGAAAATAATCTGGATCACACACCATGTGTATTAGTCTATTATCTTATATTGTCAAGGGAAGAAATGCAAATTTGACATGTACAACAAAGCAAACCTACATCTATTAAGCATCGACAAGAGATTGAGATGATTGCATTATCACACTAATTTCAAAAAAGTTTGCAACACGCTTTTTTTATCCCTCTCCACACTTTAAAATCCGAAGTTGATGGATAATTTGACAATTTGATGCATGAACTTTATGGAAATAAAATTTGTATGATATTTTGAAAAGTCCAACTTTTCAAGTGGAGACTCCACCCATCTTTAGGAACAAATAAAGTTGAAATAACATAAAAGAGTGTTGGTGTTGAGATTTATAAGGTTAAAAATAAAAGATAATTGTTGTGAATCATGATCGACATATCATGATACCATGAAGCCATTTAAAAAAAAGATAAAATAATAAAGGAAAGTTGATTATTGTCAATGTAAAACAAAATTGAAATTTAAAAGAGGTGATAAAGGAAAACATAATATATTAATAATAATGGCGCCTTTGTGGTATGTCCATCATAATTCACAATGGTTATCCTTTGTTTTTGATCTTATAAATCTCAATCCTTGTGCACTGTTTTATGTTATTTCAACTTTATTTGTCTTTGAAGATGGGTGGAGTGGACTTTGTTGAATTATTGTAACTTCGAAGAATATTCTACTTATATTCGAGTCATTATTGTATAGATCAAATCCCCTTCTATGGATTGATCAAGTCGATTCTTGTATAAGATCAAATCCCCTTTTGTGGACTGGTCAAACATGTATTTGTATGGTGGTATTTGTAAAGTCGACCCCTAGTAATTGTAAAGTGGTTTTAGCCACTTCTAGAAGAAGTCGACTCCACCAAGTGAAGAATCACAACCCTAGCACCATCTCACAACTTGTATTTATATGTGAGGATGGTGTCTCATTTGAACACACTCACTCACTCATCTAGTGTGCATATCTTGAAAACAATTGCATTTGCAGGAAGAAGTCTAATGAAGGAGAAGAGAGGCACATGCTTGGTCTTGGTCTGTCTTTGGTGTTTTGGTCTTAGTTTTGACATTGTATTGACAATCTATTATTGAGGAAGTTTTGTTGGGTTTTTTTCCCCATGAGGGTTTCCCATGATAAAATGTTGTGCACCTTGTGATCGTGTTTCTTTCAGTGATCCTCTTTATACTTTTGTTTTGGAAATGCATTGAATGCTCATGAAATTTGGAAATAACCTAATAACAACAGTAAAAATTAACAGACTGTCCACTGGAAACATTGGACATTTCAAAATATCATACATAATTTATTTCCAAAATGTTCATGCATAATTATGACTAACTATGAAAACCTACACACTCAAAACTCACAATTTATTGATGGGTAAATTGACAAATTTATTAACATTGTCAAAAGACCATATTCTCCCCACCTAAAATATATATACACGTACTTTTCTATTATTTTTCATATAAATATATAAAAAATAAAACTTAAACACAAATATCACAGATATAATGATTATAATTTTTCTATCCAAATAACATAATTTTTTTAATGCTATAGTGTTTTTATTTTGTAAATATTAATAACCCTTTGTGTATGAATGAATTTGTAAAATGGATCAGTGATATAATTATATACATCATAAAGAAACAAGGGAGTTTTATATAAATTGTTAAAAGCAAACCAAGAATATTTTTAAATGATACATTCAAATAATAGACTAGGTAATGAGATAACAAATGGGGGGGTTTGTAGCTACTATGGAAACCCTAATGTAGTTGTTCTTTTGGATCTGTGGTAAGAATCCTACAGACTGCATACAGTTGATATGGTGGACGAATACGAGGATCTCTCCCAAGGGAAACTTGGTTTGCGTGAAGTCTATGGGGAAGAATTGGTTAATTATGAATTGGATCTAATGGAGAGTCAAAATATCTAGAGCTCACCAACTGTTAGTCAAAGAGGATCTGGATCTCCTCTGCAGGTGTGGAATGGGATGGGTGGTCCATCCCCATCAATATTGGTTGTAGGTTTTTCTTTGGGATTTTCAACTTTGAGCCATCCCCAGACCGGAGGTAGTTTTGGTTTGGGCTCGGAAGCTGGATCGAGCTTCAATGGTAATGGGTTAGGCCATGCATGTATGGTGGAGGGACAATCAAGCCCCATTTTTCCTACTCTTGCCCTGGTGGTTGACCCATATTTTCCCTCATCTTGACAGGAAAGCGACTTTTCTTCTGTCTTGGGGATTTTTTGGGATGCAGGACCCCTCTGATCTAGGATTCCTAGGGTCTCTACCGGTCTCAGATATTTTTGGAGGGTACTCTTTGGGTTTCAATCCCTCTTCTTCTTAGCAAGGAAACCATCCTTTGGGCAGTGTATCTCTCTCGGGTAAGGAGGTTTTCCTTGATTGTATTTTGGTTTCTTCAGCGACGCAGGTGGGGGCTTCTATAAGGGAAATCACACCTGGTGATGGTAATAGTCAAGAGGTGGAGGCTACCCATCCAATTCAAGCGACATACTTGCCTTCTCCTAATCAAGCAACCCTTAGACGCCGAAAGAATAAATGGGTCAAAACTCGCGGGGAAGCAGATATAGTACTTGGGAAAGACATTTCAATTCCAGAGGCCATGGACATGGCCAAGATGGTTATGGTGGGCATGGAAAGGGACAGATGCTTCAACGCAAAATTTCTTAAGGATTGGGGAGATAATTCATGGGGAGTGTTTTTGGGACAATCTCATTGTCAAAACCCTAACCAGGGGGTGGTTCAATTTCAAGTTTAGGAATTATGAGGAGGAAGAAAGAGTTTTAAAGAAACCCTGGCCCATTGATTCTATGCCCATTTTTCTCAAGCGTTGAACCCCTTTGTTCAATGAGAGCAAAGAAAGGATTGACATTACTCCTTTATGGGTAAGGCTCCCAGGACTTCCTATGGAATTTTAGACTCAGTAAAGTTTCTCTGAGCTCATAAATGCGATAGGGTCATTTGTGGAAGCGAATATGTCGTTTATTGAATCTAGAGAAATGAGGGTTGCGAGGATTCTGGTAACCCTGGATCTGTGTGAAGGGATGCTCGAGGAGCTAAATGTTATTTTTGGTGACAAATCTTACAAGAAAAAGCTTGACTATGAAGGTATTCCCTTTAGGTGCAAAATATGTCATCAACATGGCCATAATGTCAGTAAATGCAACCTTCCTTTCCATGGGAAGTTTGGGAGGTCGGGGGAGGGGGACTCTTTTATTTCAAAGAAACGACCGACTTCCCGGGAAGGGGAACACTCAATCCATCCTAGGCCCTCGACTAAGGCTCCATCCCCCCCTCCACCTCAAGCTCAATAGGTGGACGATACACATTCAAAGGTGAATTCGACTGAGGATGGAAAGGTGGTGACGATGATAGAAAGAGTGAAGGAGATCATACCTCGGGACAAGGAGTTGTAGTTGGAGCGCGTTCCCTCTCGGGTAAGCCTCAAATTCCCCACTCCACTTTCAATATTTTAATAAACTCCCTCTCTCTTCTTGGCAAAGATTGGATGAACTCACTAAAAAATCTTCCAACCCTTCATGTAGAGAATGACCTGGCTACCCCTCTAAACCTTGAAGCCCATCCTTTCTCTAATACTCTCGCCTCAGTTTCTTCTCTTACCTCCCCCGCTTAGTTAGTTGAGATCTATGAAATTTCATGGGAATCAATGGACTCGAAGGAGGTTCACATTGCTTATCAACTCCAGAATAGATCCATTCCCCACCTCCCCCCACTTTCTCGGTTTACTGAGGGCCTTGGCCAAAAACCCCTCCCTCCCATGGGAGTCTCGAGACGTGGTAGGAAGTATTTTTTCCATAAAGCCCCAAAAAAGGCCTTGGTGGACCTTGTACTAGGCAGACATCGTTCCATTAAAGGGGTGCTTAGAGCATTGGCCTCCCCTGACAGGGTTCCTCCGTGAAGCTCCTCTCTCTCAACTATCGAGGGTTGGCAAGCCCTCTTAAAAAACTCACCCTCAAAAGGTTGATGTCGGTTAATCAACCATAATTGCTTCTTCTTCAGGAAACTCTGGGGAAGGGTTTTGATATTGAGAAACTCCTTGTTTCTATTTTTCCAGGCTAGAATTTCTCATGCATTGATGTAAGTGGTAGATTGGGCGACCTAGCTTTGGGATGGAATAACCGTTGGATCAAACCAATGAATATATGGGGTTTTGACTAAGGTCAAGGGATGATTTCCTTCTCCCCCAAGCTTGGGTCCGAGTTTATAGTTCTTAATATCTATGGACCTTATTCGGAGCATGCCCCGTTTTGGGAAACTTTGCGTAGCAAATCTTTCTTTGAAGTTGAGGCTCTTGTTTTGGGAGGGGATCTCAACTTTTCTTTGGGGATGGATGAAGTTTGGTGGCCTAGAGAAAGATCTGATCCTTTAGCGGATTTTTTTTAAATGCATTTGGAAAGGAAACGATTGATCGATGTTCCTCCAAATTTCACATGTCCTACCTGGAGAAATAATAGAGTAGGGGTAGAAAGAATTGCAAAACACATTGATCGTTTTTTGGTTTCAGAGGCTCTTATTGAAAGTCAGTTTCACTTGCGGCAATGGGTGGGTTTAGGGGGAGAGTCTCATAACTTTCCAATCTTCTTATAACTTACAAAAGGAATGAAAAAGCCTTCAAGCCCTTTCAAATTTAATGTTGAGTGGCTCAAAGAGGAATCCTTTACATAATTGGTTATAGAGCATTGGATTACTTTTGATCCAAACTCAGGCAACCCAACAGTTGTGCACTTTGTTTCCAATTTAAAGAAAGTAAAACAAACTACTATCACTTGGGCTCACCTCAAAAGGGTCAGAGAAGAGAAGGATACAAAGGAAGTCGAAGAGGCTTTAAATGCCATTTATGAATCTGATGGGGGAGGTCACTCTTCTCCTGATTCAAAAGATCGTCTTCTTCAATTGGAAAAGAAAAAAAGGAAACTTTTAGAAGACAAAGAGATCATTTGGAGATTGAAAAGCCGTGTTATTTGGATGGAAAAAGGAGATTAGAACACAATGTTTTTCCAAGCTTATGCAAAAGGGAGAAAACTCTACAATACTATATGGAGTCTTAAGAATACTCAGGGAAATGAAGTTTCCACTTTTGAAGGTTTGGCTAGGATGGGGAAGATGCATTTCTCATCTCTTTTCAAAGGAGAAAATCACTCTTCAATGGTAGAAATTGTCTGCTTAGCTGGTTTTTTTCCAGGTTTTGTAAATGGATATGACAATAAAAGACTCATGGAGGAAGTCATCGAGGATGAAGTAAAAGAAGTTCATGGATTCCAAAAAGACAGAAGTCCAGGGCCGGATGGTTGGATAGTTGAATTATTCTCATGCTTCTTTGACCTAATAGGGAAGGATATTTTAGAGGTGATAGAAGAATACAAGAATTATGGTCACTTTCACCCACCTCTAAACTCAACCTTTATTGGTCTAATACTCAAAACAAACACCCCTCAATCCTTTAAGGATTTTAGGCCTATCTCTCTTCACAATGTGATTTACAAAGTGATAGCAAAGATCATTTCCAAGAGAATAAATCCCTTTCTATCGACATCCATCTCTAAGGAATGGTTCGGTTTCTTGGATGGTAGGAAGATTCATGAAGCTATTGGGGTGGCTCAAGAAGGACTCCACAGTATGAAGATAAAAAAATTAAAAAGGTCCGGTAGTAAATATTGACCTCTGTAAAGCCTATGATCGAGTTAATTGGTTGTTCATTCGTCTTCTTCTAACCCATTTGGGGTTCGAAGTCCCTTTCATCAATTGCGTCATGGGATGCATATCCTTTACTTCTTTTGCAGTTCTCATAAATGGATCGGCTTCCCCTTTTTTCCATGTTGAAAGAGGACTACGCTAGGGATGCCCCCTCTCCCCTTGATATTCTTACTGATGGTTGAAGGTCTTAGTTGTGCTCTAGCAGATGCAAAATTTAGAGGGCTGTTTCATGGCATCCCCATCACTCGTACCTTGGTTTTAACTCATCTATTATTTGTGGATGACGTTCTTATTTTCTATAATGGTCAAAGGGATGATGCTGAAACTCTATCAAATGTATTAGTTTTTTTCAACAGAGCCACACGTATGCAAATCAATGTCAGGAAATCTACTCTTTCAGTTTCTAATATGAGCGAGGATGAAACAAACTTCTATAAACTTCTTTTCTCTTTCGAGGTCAAATATTTTGAGTTGGGGATAAAATATTTGGGTTTTCAATTAAATCCAAATTGTTATTTAAAATTTGACTAGTCATGGTTTATTGCAAAGATGAAAAAGAGATTGAAGCAATGGAGTCACATATGGCTCTCTTGTGTAGGGATACTAGTCCTGGTTAAATCGATTTTGGAGGCTATTCATGTTTATTATATGTCATTAGCTTGGATTCCTATAGGTATTCTGGAGAGACTTCATAGGTTATGTTTCAAATACCCATGGGAAGTTTCACAGGAAAAGATTATGCTTCCATGGGTAAGATGGGAATCCCTGGCGCTTCCAAAAGCCCTGGGGGGTGGGGCTTAAAAAATATTTTTCTCTTTTCTCAAGCCTTGGCTGTAAAATTAAGCTGGAGATTAATAACTTTTGACAACCTTTGGACTAGTGTGATCAAGCAAAAATATATCTATCCTTCCACCCTTCTTGACTAGATAAGGAGTCCATTGAAGAAGAGTGCCAATTGCTTGCTCATTTGGAAGGCTACTTTAAAATATTTTGTTGTTGTGGGAGATGAATTGGCTTGACGAATTTGGGATGGGAATAAAGTCTGTATTGGGGCCAATATGTGTCCGAGTAGCGATGGTCTTCACATTCTACCCCCCAAATTGATTCAATCTCTTCATAACCAAGGTTTTTTCCACCTAAACCAGGGAGCCGACCCTGGGAGGAAATCTATTTGGAGTCAAGCTTGGTATGATTCCAACTTGTTGGATTTGGAAGGGTATTTATCATTGCAGTGGAACACTTATACTCAGGCCCTTCAAGCGAAGCACATCCTCATAGTGGACCAAGATGATGAACTTATATGGAAATTTTCTCCCTTTGGTCGCTACTCACCAAAATTGGAATATATTCACCTGAATATAGAGAGGCATCTCGGGGAGCCACTCTGGTGGTGGAAGAGTTTGTGGAAGGTCCACTTCCCTCTAAAAGAAATGTTTTTTATGTGATGTTTAATTGTAAACAAAGTTCCAACTTGGGATAAAATTTGAATTAGACATCTAGAAGGTCCAAGATGGTGTTCCTTTTGCAAATCAGATAATGAAAATGCACTTCACCTATTCCTCTTATGTCCCTTTGTCATCTAGATTTGGTAATAAGTTGTGCGGGCATTGGGGCAAAACATGAAGTGGGTAGGGCCTTCAATTGAGCATGCTTGGAAAAATTGGTGTGTGGATAGTTCCTACCGAAGGATTAAATCCCTTCCCCTTGTAGTGGCTTGGGGGGTCTGGTTAGCCAGAAATTCATCTATTTTTAAGGATAATACACCCACCCCTCATATTATTGTAGCACAAGTTCTCAGTATCCTATCACACTTACCTCAAGAGAAAAAAGAGAGAGCTATCAGGATTCCTCCTGTAGTGCAGATTGATCATTCACTCCCTTGGGATTATTTTGATGGTGCTTCCCAAAATACCAATCAAATCTGTGGGGGAGGGGCTATTCTCTACTTGGTAGAAACTCATCATTTTAATCTTTCTATGGGTCTGGGGAGCGAAACAAACAATTTTGTTGAACTTTTGGCTATGTAACTTCTTCTTCTCTTTGCTAAAGAAAAATGGATAAACACTTTACAAATCTTTGGAGACTCAATGTTGGCTATAATTTGGGCAAGAAAATCACAACAATGTCATCACATTCAATTGCTTGCTATTTTGGAAGAAATTTTTAGATTACTAGATTCTTTTGATTCTATTTCTTTACAACATGTTTACAAGATCTACAGTAGGGAGGCAAATGCACTATCTAAGGATGATCTTCAATTGGATTACGGGAAATCGTTGATCACAAAATATTCGGATGGGGATCATTTTGCTTATTATCACATGCCTTTTAATGAGACCCCCCCCCCCTCTTGCAGCTCTACCTTGAAATTTTTTTTATGCAGTTGTTCTTACTGGTCAATTTTAGTTTTTTTGGTCCCCTTCTTTGCGGCTCTTTGCAGGCTTTTACAGGTCCAGTCTACAAGGGATATCTTTTTGTATATTTTTTGTGAAATCAGGATGCATTGATGTATATGGATGACCTCTCTCTCTCTTTGTCCGAGAATGAACTTTTGCAGACTTTCTAAGTGACTCTTGTGTACCTTGTTGGTACTGTTTTGATCCATTTTTTTGGCAATTTGCAAATACATGGCAACATGTATTCTACAGAATGTAAATTTTAACTCTATGAATAAATTCACGTTTTTTTTGAGGAAAAATAAATAAATTGTAAAAAGCAAGGGCATTAATTATAATGGTATTGTATTTTTTTTTAAATACCTCCATTTTATGCATGTTTTAATGTGTTTGCTTTGAAAAAAGGTGATTTTTTATTTTTATTTTGACACATGATAGAGATATCAAAATATAGCGACAAATTTTGTTCAATCATTTTTTAATACAATTCGTTCTTTTTTTTTAAATATGTTTTATAAGATAATATCATTTTATTTTTTACAAAATGAGATTATTATATTAAATTTGTTTGTGCATAAATATAAATTTTGTCTTACCCTTTTGATAAGAGGTTAAATTACAATTAGGGGTAATATATGGTTTTGTGTATGGGATTAAGGTTACATGCTATTAAAAAATGCATGATCCCATAGGAGGTAGTCTAAGTGATGATCATAAGGGACATCGACTTTCTTGATGATAATATCTATACGTCAAAACCGTCTTTTGGTGTTGGAGTAAGACCTAAAACTACTTTTGATTGGGCTTACGAAAATAGGTTACTCATAGGAGTGGAAGTGTGCCTCCTTATGGACCTCCAGTAGGTTATTTCAAGTGGCATGGTTTTCCTTGAATAATAGCGATGAGGCACAGATAAAAATGAGTGATGGTTTTCCTCACTGTTGGTTGACAACTAAGTTATGATAGGTTTTTCCACATTTATAAAAAATAAGTCTTGTTTCATTTGAAGGATTTATTATTATAACAATGTTTTTCAAAAATAAATTTATTGAATGGTAATGGGACATTTTACAATTTATTTAGAAGAATTAGTATATAAAGTGATTGATGTTATCTTGGAGGGTGAACTTTAAGCACCAAACAAACTTTCCATAAATATAGGTTGTGGAACCTCAAAATAACCTATTTTTAGTTTGAAACTTTGTAAAACGTCAAGGTTTGTTAGAGTGAGTCCCTAGACAATCACAAATTCCAAGATTACCTCTTTATGAGTTATCATCCTTATCTATTAATGAGTTGTTAGTGTGTTGGCACTCTTGAGTTTACGAAGTGATTACATCCATGTACTATTTATTGATATCATGGGATGAATATATGGTAGAGATGACTAAAGCCTTTTCCGCCAATCCTTGTGTCATGTCCCATTGCATATTTTAATGTGTTCTATTTCTTAACATGGTATAAAAGCTCTTATGGTCTTAAGGGAAGATGATACCATGGTAGTTTTACATAGAAAGTTTGTTATTTGAAAGTTAATGATTGAACATGGTAGTGATCCATGAGATTATGGGGCTTATATGAACATGAAGTAAAAAGAAAAGCAAATCTACACCCTTTTGAAGGTGTAATGGAAAAAACAAGGTCATATATATCTCAATTTTTTATTAATTTAAGATGCAAATGATTTTTTGCGCAAATGCTTCATTTCATTTGATATGTCCAACCATTCCTACAACGTGTCTAGATTAGATCCATTGATTTATTTCTTGAAGTTGAATATGTAACCCTCTTTGCACACAAATTGCTTTCTTCGAGTATATTCAGCACAAGTGATTTTGTTTCTACAATTACTACATATTGATGTTGCATATCATTTTTCCCAAGTTTTGTGGTCTCTCCCAAAACCTATTCCAATAAATTGAAACATACCACTTTCAATCACATAAATACTACTATTTCAATTGTCAGTTTCTATATCTACGTTTTTCTCATGAATTGGGTGAATTATCCCACAAATTACTTAAAGAAAAACATTGAATGATTACTCATATCAGGACAACAAAATTTAAGAAGATCACAAATTGATGAGAAACAATTTGTCTCGAAAAGAAGACCATGTAATCTGTTTAAGAATCCTTTCTTTTAGAGTAATCAAGCCAGATGATACCTATCAAATCTATCAATCTTTGGATTTGGCATTGGACACTTCTATGTATCTTCCCAACAAATATTCTCCATTATATACCTGCAAAAATGTTAGATGTATTCTACAATAGGGATTCTGCTCATTAAGTCTTAAGCTCGAGGCTTTGCAAATTATCCTTAGATCACCTATGCACATATCCATTTATACACTTGTTACTATCATTGTTCACTAAACAATGGAAATTGTTGTCTGAATTCCATCGACCATCAAATATCCAAAAAATTAAGAGCCCTGCTCTCCATGATCTTCAATCAGAGCTATATATTGTGCCATCAAGTTACTTTAGTGGTGAGTTGAATCCTTAGAAAGTTTTACAAAGTTAAGCAACAATCTGGGCAAACCAACAATTACTTCAGTTTGCTTTGTGCTTTTCTTTGTTTGAGAGGTATTCTCAACCCATTTCTCCATTCAATCATATAAGAAAAAAAATTGATTAAACATAGCCACCCTCTCCATGATCAAAGCTATCTAGAGATCCTCTCCATGATCTGGTCAACATACAACCATGCACATTTCCCCTTAAGCTCACACAGTTGGAAGGAAAATACATAGAGAAATTAAGGTGAACATCATTAGCTGAGTTTAGTTAGAAAGAGACCCCACATGAGCATCTAACAATGACACACAACTGGAAGGAGGTAACATGATTTTTTTTTGCTTGGCTTGACATTTTATCGCACATGCACTTGTCCTTTGATTACACTCTTCTTTATATTAAAAATCTATGCACTAAAACATGTAAAGAATGAAGTGTTTTTAGAGCACTAGCAATAATGCATGCTTGAGTCATTCACCTTTGGGTCATAATGGATGGGGAAAAGCAATAAATTTTGATTAAAATAGAATGGGCAATCTTGGTAGCTAATAATCAAAGCCTCCATTGGGAAAAACCTTATTGAAAAGGTATGATAGATTTTTTGTTCAAAATATTAGCCAAAGTATTATGAAGGCTTGTAATTGATATAAAAGTTGAGACAAATCTCGGGACATGATTATCATTTTATCCCTCATTGTATTTGGGAATATCGTTGTGATTGCAAGACAAATATAATAATAAAATACAATTTTTGTTTGAATCGTGTATCTTAGATCTACTCGAAATTTGAGTAAGGTGATCTAAGGTACACTCGATGTTTGTGTGTGATGAATCATATATTGAATGTTTGATAGATACTTTGTGTCTAGTTTTAATATGTTGAAATCACACTTGCAATTTATCATTCAACAAAACACACATGGTGTAACAAGGAATACAACTTGATCATTCAACAACACAATACATCAATTTAAGCATCCACAAAGCAATGTGTAATCTCATGTAAGAGGAGACTAAAATGTGCTTGTTTGTTGAATCATCACGGACTCACATTGATTCATGGAAAAGTCAATAGTCAATTGAACAAGTTTGAGTCATTGAATTAAGTGTAGAATTGCAAAACCCTTGTGAAAATTGTCAAAAAGAGACATGCTTGAAATTGAATAAGGAGGTCATTGTCATCAAAGCCAAATCACTATAAAAATCACATTTTGTGGTGCATAATCGATAGAACCCAACACCCTAAGGTTGACAAAAAACAAGTGAGCGTGACACAATTGAAAATAAAAAATGGGCAAAGGAGGAAAACATTCACAAAATGTCAATCATGAAATCAAGAATTACATGACTCCTTCCATGTTTTGGATAATTTGGTTCTTAATCTTCACAAGCAATTTGATTGAAAGGATAAATTGAATGAATCATTTCAACTAAAATTAATTGAAAATGAGTAGCAAATGGATAACATGGTTGAAGCAACTTGTGACGCAAATGCCCTCATACAAATGGTTGATGTTACTTGTGACACAAATGACTTAATGCAAATGATGGATGATACTTGTGACAATGATGATATAATGCAAATGCTTGATGCTATTTGTGACGCAAATAATTTAATGGAATTGGTTGATAAAAATGCAATAAAAGATGAGGTTGATGATTCCTTACCAGGTTATGAAATGGAATTGATGAAGGAAAGTTTGGTTGAAGAAGAGTCACAAGAAGAAGCACACAGTGATAGTAGTAACAGTAAATGTGAAATTTGAAGTTACAAAAAAAAACATTTAAGAATAACATTAAGAAGTACAAAATGATCTTTCCAATTGTTAGACCTTGGGAATAATTGTTATTCAACAAGAATCAACATGGATTAGGATATGACAAAGACATTATCATTCATATTCCAAATTACTAAAAAATGGTTTACTTTGCGACTACAAGATTTATTGATGAAAATTTGAAGGCTACAAAAGTTAAGAATGTTGATGATAAAAACATTGAGCAAATTCTTGATAATTCCAACATTGTCATAGAATTGGCCATATGGAGATAGAGTGTTTTGATCTCCATCCTTGTCTTCATTATAGGCAGACAAATAATCATTTAGATAGATGTCGAAAGAAAAAGAAGGATAAAAAAAATAATTATGGTTGGATAACTCCTCAGCAATGGAAATTAAAATCCAAGATGTTGAAAAAGTTTTACCATCAAGTTCAAACATAGGTCAACACAAATTTACATGAAGAAATCACAAAAGCAGAAGGAGTTCAAAAAATTGTTCTAGATGAAGATTTTGGGCATGATTGCGGCCTAATTTTACATTTCTCTTGAATTGAAACATGTTTCAAAGAGAAAGGTACTCTCTTGCACTCAAGGGGGGAAGTACACTAATGAAGACAAAATTGAAATCTCTTTCACCCTCAAGGGGGAGTATATTGTGAAAATGGTCAGTTGTCAACCAAAATAATCAAATACATGGTATCAAATACAATGATAAAATATCTATTGAAGAATAATTCAAAGCTCACGCTTGGATCCTTTTGACATACTTCTCACCTTGCACCTGACACAAGTGAAATTCCAATTATGATAGTTATACTTCAAGTTTTAAAGTCCTATCAATGAGAATTTGGGAATTCTAACATGGAAATTGGTCTCCTCAACATACTATCTACAATCCATTCAACTTCAATCAATCTCATCAAATCAACATATTTGGAAAGATATCTTAGCATGGTATCTAGAATCTTCATTGGGATGTTGTTCGACACCTGATTGTGTCTAAATTCATAGGGAATTTTGGGGAGCCTATTTGTTCACTCACAGAAGAATGGTGATGTTATTTTTCACGAATTAGTAGGGGGAATGTTTAGACATGGCAGCTATTCACTTCCCTAATTTCTACTCCCTTTCAAAGTTCATTTCAGATGAACCATTCAACATCCATATTGGGAAGTTTTCATGCATATCTTCATCGAATATCAATTCAGAAATTTCAGATTGAAGATTGAAATGATACTAGCTTATGCATTAGCTCATGTTTCCTTACTAGTATAATTATTCAAACTTGTGATTGAGGGGAGGACTGTTAGATTGTGAGTCCCTAGACAATCACCAAGTCTGAGGTTATCTCTTTATGAGTTGTCATTTTTATCTATTGATGATTTGCTAGTGTGTTGATACTCTTCAGTTTATGAGGTGCTTGATATCATGGGATGAATATATGGTAGAGATGGATAAATCCTTTTCTGCTAATTCTTTTGTCATGTCTAATTGCATATGTTAATGTGTTCTATTTCTTAACAAGGTTCCACCTACATTTATGGAAAGTTTCTATGTTTCTTAAGGTTCATTAGCTCAAAGGCTCACTGTTCGCTAGCTTGAGATGATATTCTACTGAAAACCAACACTAAATCAATAACTACCCAATAATTATGCATCTAACAAACCATAATATTCACAAGAGTCGGCACTGATATGAGAGAATTCAAATATTTTTGTAGGGGATAGTCGACTCTATCGACTAGACCCGACAACTGACCAAGTCAAATATGTAATTCGATTGATTACAAAGTCGGGCTAACTAACCAAGGCACTTAGGAAGTTGCAATTCCCTAGTAACTAGCTGTGCAAGTATAAAAATGTGGTCATGTAACAAAGAAATAAATATGTTGCGATACATAATAAAGTGCATATTGCTAGTCTCTCCATTACTTTGTGTACTCTTATACTCTTATATATGTGTGATTGTATATTAGTTCATTGTGCCATATTACTTTGTGTGAAGGACTACTAGTAACTTCTACATACAATTCCCTAGATCACAACATTGATTCTATTGTTGGTAGTTCGTGAACCCGAGCTTGTAAAATAATGCACACATAGATGTTGAGTTTGGAATAAATACACAAGTGGTGGGAGAGAAAGATCAATAATTATTTGAAGAATTATGCACGAAGAAACATACTAACACTAGCAGAAGCAAGAGCACATTTCTTCACAGAAACCCATAAAAGATTCATCGAGGCGATTCCAGATGAAATAAAAAAATACATCGACCAACCTATTAATGAATATACTAAGAGATTATGAACGATTGATGTCCAAGTTGATCAATGAGGATCGAATGAACTTGCACGAGTAGGTTGAAAAAATCATTGATGACCACTATGAGGAACAAACACTTAAGTAGCGAACACCAATCACTAAAATAAAGGACAGATTCTACGATGATTTTCACGATGGGTTCTTTTGCACCATACCAACCTTGCTACAAAAATTCTTGTTAGACAAATGTGTCAGCCATATCGTGGAATATTGACCACTCCTTAGACCACCACCACCAAACACCAACTGGGAAGGAAAGCAAAAATATTAGGATAAATTTTTACAAGCTAACTGCAAGAACATATGAGAAGCTTGGGAGTACTTCTTAAACAAATGAATATCACAATTACTTGCATCTGCGTCGACCAAGAGTAGTTAGGCTCGACTCTGGGCGGTGTTGTCTGTGTGATGCCTAAAGAAAGATAGTCGACCATGATGAGGAAGTAATTATGGCAGTAACCAGAAGGAGGTTGACCGAAATGAAATGAGAGTATACAATAGACAAAGAGATAGAGAGAAGAACTAAAAGAAGAATGCAATATTACAAGCCTTCTATCGACCTTCAAAAAATAGAATGGAAAAAATGATAGAAATCAAGGGAAGAGATGTGTAATTTGTGGGATCCAAGGAAGTCGAGTTGAGATCATCCCCATGAGTGATAGATCACTAGAGTGTGTGAGCAATCAGATTTTGGCAGCAACCAACTAGTTTTGGAAATAGAAGCAACCCTGATGGCTCCTGAAAGGAATGAGAACTTGCAGTTGGTTGAGGCAGCAATGGGTTCCCTTCAAATGGAATATGAGAGTGAAAGCATGGTTGTAGACGATTCGGGACCCACATTACAATAATTTGTGATTACTGAAGAAGCAAGTCCTCAAATCCACAAATTCCTTCATCAAAGATTACATATTGATCCATAACCTTCCTCGATATGGTATCAAATGGATGGTCAAGGAAATATGATAGATTGACATATGAGTGAGATTCCCCCACTAGAACAAAGTTAGGTAGGAAATTAGGGAGACAAAAGAGTTCTCTCGCATATCAAGGATCTCACAGACTCTTCCCCTTTATTGAATTTGTTAACTATAGAATAAGATACTAATTCAGTAAACAATTGTGACAAATCGACGTAACCTCAAGAGAGGTGATTCATCGAATATATAGAGCGAGGGTGCCATACATATGATATTTCGCACCCAAACATGGAATTTGAAGTAATTAAAGAAAGAAAGGATCCCCAGACACTAGTCGATTCTTCAACTAAATTGGGCAAGACACAGTCATCGACAAAAACTGA
>ML864055.1:0-12384 GCA_009831015.1 Picea engelmannii | reverse complement strand
GTGGTGGTTGGATCGTATTATGGGGGTCACTTTGAGGTAAATCCACAATTACTGCGTGGAAGCCTTCTAGTTGATTTCGGGCTTGATACCCTGCCTGTACGTTCTGATCGGACTGTCGACTGTTCCCGCCCAGGGGCTGACTGTGAATTGGTAACCTTAGTGGCCATAATATTTAGGGTCTTACACAAGGTGACAGTGATGAGAAGTCTCACTGTACCTGGAACAGACATTGGTCAAACTCACTCAGGCTCCTTGGAGGGTAAATCCACAATTACTGCGTGAAATCTTGCACCAAGGCATAAGTCTGTTAAGCAGGTTGCCATTGTAACTGTTCCACCCTACCCCCACCCCTTTTGGACTTGATCACGCGACGTTGGATTTCATAACCAACTAGTACGATCATCAAAAGAAGGTCATGTTTTCTTGGTTGTGATTCTTAGATTTTTTAGTGTGTGTTGTTTCGTTTCGCTAGTTGGCCATAGATTTCTTTCACCGACTCTTTTCCGCCAACATCGACCCTCCATGCCGCTCGCGGAGGCTACAGGGACTTCCTCCAGAAAATATGGAAGGAAACACCCCTTTACCCCCTCATTCTACAGAGGAATCTCCTCAACAGAGCGAGGTTCATAACACTACAATTTCCCAGGAAGAAGTTCCCATCCCTTTGGAGAATTTTCGAATTGTCTCAGAATCTCCGGAAGCTTATCGCATTCCAGAGGGATACGAATGACAGATCCTCCACTTAAATTCTGCCGGAGAATTTGTTGTCAATCCGGACATTCCGGCTGGGTCTCCTCAAAACCCTTTAGCCAATGACCCTTTTTGGACTGCGGACGTTGTTCGGAGTCCACCACGCTTGGTGCGAGATCTTTATGGAACAGGGGAAGGTGTCGACGCACCTTTTTCCTATACTGTACCCACAAATCACTTCACCGGTACTACCACTTTTACAGCCACACCAACCGTTGGTCCGAACATACCGTTAGTTGGCCCAAGGCATACTATTCCCCTCCAGACGGCCCATTCGACAATGGCCCCGCACATTCCGACTATCCCTGCCGGTAATGCGGTAGTTAATCAAGCCCCGATCGGCAAACCTGTAACACTAAAACCTACACTCCCTTTTGGATTTAGGGCACTGAATGCGTCTGCTACCAACACTGCCCAAACCACTACTCAGATTGTACCAGGAAGTTCCATACCTATCCAACAACCTAGAGGGACTAGCCTTGGTGGTCCTAACCCGATCAGAAACACCGATCAGTCATTGGAATCTAGCTTTCAGATCCCGGGAACTCTACCTCAAACTGGGGGGCATCCTCCCCCCGGAGGACAAATTCCATTCGGGGGGCACCCTCATGCTGGGGGGCAACCTCAAGTCGGAGTCCACCATCAACCATAAGGAAAAAATGTGTCCGTCGCACCCAATCCATGGAGCGTCCCTTTTCAAGGAAATCTGCATGCCTCCATGGGACAAAATGTTCAGACTCCACAACAACCCCCTTATGGAAAAATGCCCAACCCACCCTATAACCCTCAAAACCCATCTGATTATCCTTCGCTCACCCATGCTTCTCAAAACACTTCAAATCCTACATACCTTGGTCAAAACCAACCTCATATGAGAGGGTCCACTAGTTATAATTATCCACATAACCCGGTAATGGGCCCCACTGGTGTACCCCTACCACACCCACATTACCCATAGGTTTACCAACAGCTACCTTTTCTGGCTACCCTAGATCTTCCAGACTTGTCTTGGTTAACGAATGATCCCATTTATCATTCTCCGGTTTGGCTAGCTATTCCAGCAAAACTTCCTTCTGATATCCCAAAATTCGACGGAAAGTCCAGAGAAGACCCAAACAACCACGTGATGACTTTCCATTTTTGGTGTTCATCCAACTCCCTCATGGACGACTCTATTCATTTGCGTCTTTTCCAACGAACACTTACGGGTTCCGCAGCAAAATGGTATATTGAATTACCACGTGCATCCTTTCACGATTTCAACTCCCTCGCCATGTCCTTCCTCACACACTTCCAACTGCCCATTCGATAAAATACAGGTACCGAACTATTAACCTCTCTTCGTCAGACAACTTCCATACACATCTCTGATCATATCCACGAATGGAGATGACGACGAAGGCTAATCAAAGCGGTCATCCCTGACCAATTGTTAGCAGAATGGTTCACGAAATCATTATTACCTCAGATCGCTCGTGATGTTTCCATGGGCGGCGTGGTCACTGAGGAAGAAGCCATCGCCCGAGCTCAGTACTTAGACTTAGTCTATTCACAGTTCGGTACTCTGTATGAGTTGATACCAAATGTTACCCGTGCCACTAACGATCCATCCAAACCGTTGACTGCTTCGCATGCAGATGGAGTTATTGGCTCCGTCAAAACCCAATCTACCACCCAGTCCACTGGAACGACTCAGCGGACCGCTTCAACGGATTCTCCCAGTTCGACTGCACCCTCTTCTACCCCCACCCAAACTCAGGTCTCTGATGTGAATGTGGTCCAATCAACCCCTTCCCAACAATTGGGGGGCAAGAAGAAAGAGAGAAACAAAACAAAGAAGAACAGTAACAACGAACAACCCAAAACCCAACCGCAAACCCCTACTGCCGGAAAACAACCATAGAGAAAACCGAAATTCCCATGTCTCATTTGTGGTGACGATCACTACACTCGAGACTGCCCACATCGCAATGAAGTGGCCAAAATTTTCAAAGGAAATTCGCAACCCGCCGTGCTCACTCAACCTTTTCCGCAACAACAATCTTTGGTTGCACAAACCCCCACACTGAGGGGCAGTTCCAACCAACCCCCTGATGAGACCTCGACCAGCGCCCACATTTACATGTTTAATGGGGTTAATCTAACCACTCGTTCTGCGACATACGACACGCCAGTTAAACCTGACAAGCCGAAGACTGCTAATGGTTCTTCGCCAGATCCTTTACCATCTGCTGTTAATCCTCCATCTGTTAGCCCTCCATCCGGGCCACTTCAGATTGAGAAACCTTCTTTTGACTCCATCTTACGCCCTCCTAAGAGTACCATCCGAAAATTCACTTTCAATCCTAATTCACAGGCTGCCCAAAATTACAATATTGTAGAAGATTTGGCCCAAGCCCCATGTGCCATGTCCGCATTGGAAGTTCTACAACACCGTCCTAACCAACGTAGGACACTCTTAGCTTCTATTGGCGCTTTCGATCCTGAGTCATCAAACTACATCACGTTTAATATGGACGATCATCAACTGCGACTCTCCCACCAGCTAGCTTTCCAAATCGATGTTGTTGTTCACAATCAACAAATCCACCGAACTATCCTGGATGAGGAAGCCTCTACCTGTGTCATGTCTCTAGCCTGTTGGAAAGGCTTAAAATAACCTGCCCTTAACAAATCCCCTACGATGTTACGTGCTTTCGATGGACGAGGTTTCCATCCTCACGGATTACTACAATCCCTTGTCGTTCAATTGGGCGGTAAAACTGTTACCGTTGATGTCGAGGTGGTCGATGCTCCCCTCGATTACAACCTCCTACTCGAAAGAAGTTGGTTCTACGCTATGAATTTTGTCACCTCATCGGTGTTTTGATGTGTACAATTCCCCCATCAAGGAAAAATTGTCACCGTCGATCAACTTGACTTCTGTACACCTGACGCTCGCATCCCTGCCACCAACAAAATTCCTTTTTTGGGAGACCACCCAGTTACGTATGAAAGCGTTGGTGTTGGCTTATTGAAAGATTCTAGCCTTATGGGTACTTTCCCTACACCACTTCCACCTACTGCACACCACATTGTTGCCGTCAACATGATCTCGACTATGCCTTATCAATCTTTGGAATCATCTAATCCTTGGATTGTACCTAGTCCTTTGGAATTCAATGTCCTCAGGGACACCATGCCACTCAGCCCAGCCGAGGCCGCATACGTAGCTATCCAATCTACCTCTCCCTCTCCCAACAATTCACATTCATTAGCACCCGATGCTTACTCGGTGCCCTCGTGGTTGGATTCCCTATCATCTATCGTTGATTACATTTCCCACATTTTTCCTTCGGATGAATCTATTATGGAAATGCTCAGCATTGACAATTTACCCTGGGATGATAACCACCATCGATCCTCTTTTCTTCCACCGTTGGAAGAAGTGCAAGACATACGATCTGTCTTCCCCCCCGATGTTACCAATTCTCCACAATCCCCTATCCTCACACAAGATACTTTCTCTGAGGGGAACATGGGTAACATCTCGACTACAATCACAATTGACATTTCAGTCAAAGAAGGTGTCATGGAAAACATTAATCTTGGTGCTAACTGAATGCCCGATGAAGTAGTTTCTTACACCGCTTTGTTCAAAGAATTTCGCGATGTCTTCGCATGGAGCTATGAGGAAATGCCATGGATTGACCCTTCAATCATCATACACGAAATCAAGACTTACCCTGACGCAAAACCAGTTCGACAGAAGCTCTGCCCGGATCATCCCAAGAAAATGGCAGCGATAAAGGCAGAAGTTGAAAAACTTCTAAAATCTGGCTTCATCTACCCCGTCCCCTTGACAGAATGGGTCTCCAACCTCATTCTGGTTGCCAAAAAACAAGGGACCATCCGTGTTTGTGTAGATTATTGAGATCTCAACAAATCTTGTCCCAGGGACAACTACCCTACACCTTTCATCGATCAAATCATCGATAATTGCACGGGAAGCGTAATCTTCTCCTTCATGGATGGCTTTTCTGGATATAACCAGATTGAAATCTTACATGCTGATCAACATAAGACAACCTTCATCTGCCCTTGGGGAAATTTTGCCTACCGAAAGCTACCGTTTGGCCTTAAAAATGCTGGTGCTACTTTCTAGCGAGCCAAGTCGTACGCTTTCCACGACATCAAGCATATCGCGGAACCTTACCTTGATGATTTACCCACCCATTCATCCAACCGACCTGATCACATTGGTCACTTGCGGGCAATTTTTCTTCGATGTCATTTCTATCGTATTTGTCTGAACCCACATAAATGCATTTTCGCTGTCGAATCCGGGCGACTCCTCGGTTTCATCGTCTCCAAAGACGGGATCAGGGTGGATCCCTTAAATATCAAGGCCATCCTAGCCTTACCCACACCTACCAACTTAACCCAACTCCAAAGTTTGCAAGTCAAAGCAAACTTTCTTCATCGTTTCATCTGCAATTATGCCGAGATCACTAAAGGATTTATGCGACTACTGCAAAAGAACGTCCCTTTCATCTGGGATGACACTGCCCAATGGTCATTCGACGCTCTCAAGCACGCTTTGACCCATGCTCCTTTGTTACATCCTCCCGAATATACAAAGGATTATATCCTTTACTTGGCCGCTTCTACTTCCACCACTGCGATGGTGCTAGTTCAAGAAGATTCTAACGGTGAAGAACACGTGATTTATTATCTGAGCAAGAGTCTATCCAGACCCGAACTCAGATATTCACATGTTGAGAAACTGTCTATGGAAACCGTCATTGCTGTCCAAAGATTCCGCCACTACATCTTATTACGCACCACCATGGTAATCGCAGACTCTAACCCCATGTACCACGTCTTGACACGTCAAGTACTTGGGGGAAAATATTTGAAATGGATCGTTATTCTTCAAGAATTCGATCTTGAGTTTACAAAGGCTAAAGCCAAAAAATCCCTGGTGTTTGCCGAGCTCATCTGTGCTCTCCCTTGTGCCGATGAAAACATTGAACCTAGAGATTCTCTCCCCGATGAATCTCTCTTCCTCATCAGCACTTCTGACCCTTGGTACGGAGACATTCTCCTCTACCTTCAAACTCAACGTTTTCATCCCAACATCTCTCGCGAAGAGCGTCGATGCATCCGTCACCACTCTCGCCGTTATATCATCCTCGGCGACACTTTGTATCGCCGTAGTATTGACACCATCCTTCGGCGATGTCTGATTCATGAAGAGGTTGAACGCGTTTTGAACGATTGTCACCTTGGCGCCTGTGGCGGTCACCTTTCCGGGATGGCCACAACCCAAAAAATCTTACGTGTCGGCTACTTTTGCCCCTCGATTTTCAAAGATTGCATCGAGGCCATCAAAAAATTCCCACCCTACCAAATCTTCAACAAGAAGGCACGCACCCACCCTACTGCGCTGCACCCCATTATTTCCATCGGCCCCTTTTCCAAATGGGGTATCGATTTCATGCAGTGTAAGCCTACCTCAGCCGGGGGGCACGGTTACATCATCGTCGCCGTCAACTACTTCACCAAATGGGCTAAGGCTATGCCTACCTTTCTGAATGATGGTCGTACTGCAGCTCTATTCCTCTTCAACTACATCATTACTCGTTTTGGTGGACCACATGGCATTGTCACCGACCATGGTGCACACTTCAAAAACCAGATGATGAGCGAGTTACATGTCAAATTGGGTTTTCGCCATGAAAACTCATCCCCCTACTACCCTCAAGCAAATGGACAAGTTGAGGCTATCAAAAAAGTCCTAAAAACCATGATCCAATGCATGGTAGGGGAAAACAAAACATCGTGGCATTTACAACTGTTTTCCGCTCTCTGGGCCTATCGCACTTCGGTGAAAATCTCAACTAGATTCACGCCTTTCCAGTTGGTCTATGGCATTGAAGTTGTTTTACCAATCGAGTGTGAAATCCCATCACTCAAATTGAAAGTAGAACTCCTTCCCCATACTTCTGTAGAAGAAGAACGATTCTTGTCCCTATCCAAGCTGGACGAAACACGCCATGATGCTGCTCTCGTTAATAAGGCACATCATAAATGAATTAAAAGTCAATATGACAAATTCGTCCAACCTCGAGCCTTCACAAAAGGAGACTTAGTCCTCGTTTACGACCAAGCACACGATAAATTGGGAACAAGAAAGTTAGAACCTATGTGGCACGGTCCTTACATCGTGAAGCATGTTTTACATAGAGGTGCTTATGAACTAGTAGATCATGATGGAATTTCCTTGGGAGAGCCCCGGAATGAGATTTACCTTAAAAAGTACTATGCCTGGATCACCTAGCATCTGTACTTTGTACATTATTGTATTTTAGTTTGGTGTGTCTTTTTCTCTCACGTGCTTGAGTCTTTACCGTTGCCACTCATGACTGTGCCTGTGTTTTCATGCGCAGATGACGTCTGCCTTTCCTATATTTTTTGGGTTCGCGGATGGCGCCAACTGACATACCCGGAACATTGCTTCGGTGGCATGGGTTATTTATCAGTTTGACAAGGTGGTGAGTTCAGGAGGCATCTGTTTAGGACCAGCAACCAACAATATGGCAGAATACCACGCTGTCATTGGACTATTGACCCAAGCCTCCTCCCTAGGTATCTCTCGTATCATTATTTACTTAGACTCCCAACTCGTGGTTTATCAACTCAACTGCATCTATGCTATCCGTAGTCCTATCCTGCTACGTCTACACTTGCAAGTTCGTCGTCTTGAACGAATGTTCGATTACATTGAATATAGACACATTCCGACAGAACTTAATAGTGTTTCAGATTCATTAGCTAATCATATCATGGATCGGTATTTAGCCCACAGATAAGATTCAAGGAAAGAAAAAACTGTACATTACATGTAAATTAAAACACATCACAGACATCATCATGTACAAATCATCGACATCATAAAAACTTGAAACTGTATATATATATATGGTGTGACTGAAATGTTTTCTTTACATCAAAAAGTGTGTAAAAGGGAAAAATTTTGGGTCTGTTCACCCATACAACATCGCCTGACAAGGCATACAAAAAACATGATCACAGGGAGACTCTAATCTTCCCGCACGATGTTGTGCTATGAGTAACAGACTACTGCACGCACTATGCGCCTCAACAGAGAATTGATATTCTCTGGTACCCCTACAGTGTGTCGCTGCAGATGTAAAGGCATTTCCCCCCTCCGCAGAGGAGGGATGCCCATAGTAAGGCCTTGGAGGTTTCTTTCGACCTCTCGGAGACCCATAACTGGTGCCACTGGATCTGCTGCAGCTGGGGCGCCTCCACGATGCCCTGCTACTGGTATATCAACTGGGCGCACTGCTCCCTTGTCTGCATGTTGGAAACAAAACATCTATTAAAAATGTTTTACATACCCAAAAAAATACATATACATCAAAAACTTAAAAAAACAAAAACTAGACAAGATATGGCTTAATCTCTTACCTGACTCATCCCAGTCCTCCCTCGCGGGAAAAATCAAGTCCATACTCCCACGGAAGTCTACATCGGCATAAGGGAAGTCCTCTATCCAGAGGAACTGTTGTCTCACCCAGGCAAAGAAATCAACAGGGAAGTGGAACTCTGACTCCGAAACTAGTCTTGGAGACAGGCTAGTCCACCTCTCCATCCGAGGTTCATCCACTGGGCGTACTGCCAATGCTATCTGAGGATGCATCTGAGGGATGCACTCTAGAAAGAACGAGACCAAAAACGAGCCATAGCCAAACTGCTTCTGACCAGTCCTTCACCGTGAGATTTGTTCCTTCACATTCCGAAGGAACGCTGCACTCCAGTTGAACAGTGTTGACTCTAAACACTGAACACCATAGACCACCTGTGATATCGATGCCAAATGAGCACTAGTACTTCCGGTCACACTTGTTATAGCGAATAATATAGACCGGAAAGGCAAATCTCGTATATCCTTGATAGGGATCCTGCCCCCTACCAACCTTGCTCCCGGAATACAGTGACGTGTCAGATACATGTCTACCTGCTCAGGTAATTCCCTCTGTCCAGTGAAAGATATAGGGACCCTTCTTTTCGAGAGGTCGGTCAAAAAGTACACATCTTCCAACTCGATGGTTAGAAGTTGTGTGCCGATACAGAATCCCTGTTCCGCAATGTCCCAAAGACCGATCATGTTCTCAAGCAATAGAATCTCTCTCTTCATTTTTTGCAATTTAAAAAACTTGAGAAAGCCACAGGCTCGCAAAGAGGCCTACATACAAGGACTTTGTAGAGAGGCTAAATCATCCATCTCGTGTTCCCTCTCTTTCCATTCAATCATGATTGCCGAAGACACCTACAAAACAGAAAAATCAAGAATTTCATTATTCCTCACGTTTTGATAATTTCGGCAATTTTCAAAAAACATTTTAAAACATAAAACAAAGTACCCATGTCATCTACAAGCAACCAATCACTCTTTTTGACCACCACGCCCTTTAATATTTTCCAAATAATAATTAAAACGTTTTAAAAATGCAAAACGATTTGGGGGGGACGTGGGCATTTGGGGAGAAATTTTATGAGTTTCTTTTGCTTAAAATGGTCGGTCTAATCGATTGAAAGGGTATGGACATTCTAAACAACCCTTCTCTAGCACATTTTTGTAAAAGAATCCCCCCATTTTATTAATTCTAAAAGGAGGTTGATTTGGTCAAAGAGGGGCGACTTAGGGATTTGTGTTTTAAATCAATAATACCCTGAAAATCAATTTGAAACCATGCAATTGAAAGAGAAAAGGATGAACACCTACCTATTTCAAACGGTGGGCGAAATGATCAATCATAGCTCCGGCAGCGGAAAAAACAAGATTTGCTTCAAATTGAGATTCTCCAACACTCCAAAAATCCTTGCAAATGAAATGGTAAATGATTTTTTTAAATCAATTGTTATTTATAAAATTTCATTTTTTATAAGGTATGGTCATTTTGGGTTTCTCTAATAGTGTAAATGGATTCACTAAACTCTGGTTTGTAGCTTTGGCATCGCAGGTTTTCTGGCAGTCTTGATCGGTTATTCACCTTGTCACACTGATGAGCATAGTCTTAGTGCATTCTCGAGCTCGACAATATGAGAACGTAACTGGGTAAACTTTTATCTCTTTTTCGGACCGGTCTGAATACGAACACACGGAAAAGGAACCCCCCTAGAGTCTCCTTTAAACCCTTTTCAGACTCTCTAAATATGAAAATATTGTCGAGTGATCTTGCTTCCTTTCACACTCGTTAAAAGGTCAGAAAGGGCGTCCTTCGAGCAATAGTTTAACCCTTTTTCAGTCTCATTAGACTACTGTACGAAAAAAGAACTGAGAGAGTTCTCTTTTAAGTGTTTTTCCAAACTCTATAATCCCGAAAAACCTTCGAGTTTTCTATCTTTGGACTCGTTAAAGAACACATCGATAGGCCCATACGGGACCGATCCCTTACTTCTTCTGGTTCGTTAAACAAAGGAAGAGGAACTTACCGAAGGTGAGTTATATCGAGCATGTGTTATCCTCCTCAAGCTCATTAAATCAAAAAAAGAGGTACTCATCTATCTGGAAGGGGGAAAAAATTGAAAGGAGTAAGCCAAGCAGTCTCTTGAGAACATCGTCCAACACTTCTTAGACTTGCCCTTGAGCACGACACTTTGTCACCTGCACATATCATAGTCCGCCGAACCTCTGCACTAAGCCAATCCTTTGAGTTTCATTTCAATCCTTTGGGTCACCCGACGCAAGTCATAGTATCCATTGCACAGTTTTGGTCCATGTCATGTTTTGTTGTCGTGCCTCAGTGTTCAAGGGAAGTATCCGCCTCAAGAGTCAACCATCCCAAATATCTTGTCTCAGAACCCGTGTCAGTCCATGTCCATTTGATCTGCCAATTACATCTCTATGTCTTTTTCATGTCATTGATGGGGGATACATCAAGGCCCTCCCGCGACGAGTCTATTCCTGTCGACTTCAACACATTATCCAGGAATTAGACTTAGAAACAAGCTAGTACTTTGGGACCTGCATGCCTCAATGGCAGTCCTCCTCACATTCAACAGTGGGTTTACATCATTGACCTCTGATCGAATGATTCCATGAATATTCGACCTCAGCTCATCTATTCACATTCGATGGAATGTACTAAGGTACCTTGGGAATCATTGACATTAATGGTGATCTCCCTCGCACTTGTTAACGATTTACCTCATTGACCGGTTCTCCGAGTCTAAACCCTTGCTTGAATGTCTACAAAGTATTTCAGTCATCAGTTCGTATCTTCTAACTTCGTACTTTGGGGGGCATTCTGTTACACATCAAAATCACTCAACTGGATAAGTGTCGCATATGCTTCTCAATTGTCATAAGTGTCGCAAATGTTGTTGAATCATGTTGCCATAATGACGACACTAAGGAGGCACTTAGAACATCTTATCTACTTGGTTTGAAGAAGGAGAACTGGTTCACTGGAGTCAAAAATCTCTTAACACCTGAAAAGAGCTTCCAATCAAGAGTTTTGAGGGTGAACGCTCCCCTGAAACTGCCTTAGGAGTGTTGGTTCTCCCCTATAAGGCCTCAGGGAGCATTATAACACTTCCTTACCCTTCTACAGGAGAGTTGCCCTCTTCTGAAGTGTTGACGCTCCCCTTAAGCCTCTCTGGGAGCGTTCTAGTGCTCTGATACCCCTTTTGAAGGAGCGCTCACTAATCTGGTTCAGTTGTTAGCCCGGTGAGGAGAATAAGGAAAGGATCTTTCGAGATTAGGAGGCAGTTGTACTCGAATTCTTGGTTTCATCAACAGATCCCTGATCTAAGGAGGAGGTTCCCAACTTGTTCTAAACATAACTCAAAAGGTTAAGCTCCTCCCAACCTATATAAGAAAGCTCTATGATGGTGGAAAGGGGGGAGAATTGCTGGCATGAAACCTATGATCTCATAGGAAACACACAGTCAGCCAAAGGAGAAGTGATCAGTGAAACTGCTGTCAGCCAGGTTGTGGATCTTTTGATCAAGGGTTAGACGAAGGGGACTTGACGAAGCTGTCGCATTCGCATCTACAATTGTAAGCACTGCTGTCGTTATTCTCATTAATATGACACGCTTGGCCTGTTTCTTTCTAGTTTGTGTCTGATGTTACATGAACTTATCATTAATTGATAGATTTGTTTTCAAGCTAATATAAATAGAGTAGGAAGTGGGCGTATCTTGTTTGTCTATAGGACTCAGCGAGGAGAAAAGGAATGGAGCGCAACTCGGAGCGTGCAGGGACAAACGCCGATTAAGAGGTACTTATGTTATCCTTCCTTCTCATGTATTAGTTTAGATAGATTTGAAAGGAAGTCAGTGTCCACGTTAAGCATTTTTCTATCTAGGGTTAAGGTCAAGCCTTAGAGGCGATCTACCTGTCCCAGGGAGATTTTCCTACAACAACCTAGCTCTGATACCATATGTAGCACCCATCTACATGATGCCAGAAAAATAATCATTTATTAAATACATACGCAATAATAACTTCGTTTTAGCATAATTTCATTGATTTTCATTTTCACAATTCTTCTACATTTGCTCAATGATAAATCTAAATAACATAATGAAATAAGTAATATGTTAAATCTATGATTT
>WSFP011423089.1:0-22680 GCA_009831015.1 Picea engelmannii | reverse complement strand
AAAATGAAAAATACTTTCCTCTTATTTATAGAGGAAACCCAAGTCTTATTTTGGCACAATTTATGACCAAATCCTTTATTTTAGGTCAAACATTAGTTTTTACATTGACTTTAACCAAATTCATTTTATTTTGTCCACATGTGATAAATAATGACCAAAAATAACAAAATAGAGTGAATTAAGCCCCCAACATCTTCTTCAAAAGTGGTCATTGGTTGAGATGGCTTCCAAAATCTAGGACATCGTCTCCCCATGGTACCACATCATCCCACTAATCCACAAAATGTGGGGTAAATATCCTACAACTCCACCAAGTGCAAAACCTGTGTCAAATCAAGCTTTTTAAGCTTGACACCATGTTGAAATAGTGCAATGCTATAGCATAAAAGGTGATGTCATGTATGGTTTATCTTCTGAAGCCTTCCTCATGAGGCATGATGCCCTCTAAAGGTGTAATGCTCATCATCAATGCCTTACAATCAATGGGGTACATCATCCAACTGGTGGGATTTCATAACCCTATGGAGATCCAAAGTTCCTTAGCACCCCCATGAAATATTTCATCGAACAATATCTTGCAAAGACAAACAAGGTATGCCCTCCAAGGGTCCACAAGTCATATGAATCATGACAAGTAAATCAATCTTAATAGAATATCCACCCAAACAAGCACATCATATCCCCCTTTTCAAATTAAACACACACTCAAAGACTTTATGCAATTTACCAAATTTAGGTATGGGAGGGCTATCAAAAAGTCCTATAGGGTAAGCCAATTCCTCAATTAGAGGAGTGTTCCCGGTTGAACCCTTTCTCTGCCATTTAATGAATGTGAGGTGGATGGAGGAGAAATTTATGGGCATGGGATCATTAACATGTAAGGGTATCATATGGTCTCATTTCCATGGGAACCTTTGAGGAGGGTGCACTACATACTTGAGTTATTTTTTGTTTGGGGCACAACCTTTTCCAAGCCCTATAATTGCCTTTTTCTTTATTTTCTTTAGATAATTTGCAAGTCCCCTTTACAAAGTTTCTTTATTTATGCATTAAATGTGTTTCCTTTCAAGCGAGATATTTATAAGTCCTTTTAAAATGGGTGGGGCATTCATTCACACTCAAGACTTAGGGTGAGTGCTCAGAAAGGTAGAGCTAAAGTATAGGACTATGAATTTTGTGTCCTTTTGTGTCCCTGCCACTGTATTTTCATCGTGGATACTCTATATTTTTATTTATTCATTGACGATATATGCAACAACCTCTAGGCATTTATCCCCTCTTCCCATAAGAGAATGAGGTACAAGCCCCTTTTTGGGGTACATGTAACTCGAAAACCCAAAATATGAGGACACGGGGGGAATGAAGATGGAAAGTGATAAAATATGATCGAGAATGGAATGATGGCCCATCAAGAAGAACCCCTAGTAGCGCCCCTTTCCCCGAGAGTGGTGAAATTACTAGAAGTCCCAGGATAACCACCAAGGTAAAAAAAATGGTGAAAAGCATAAATTCCAAGCAAACGTTTCATAATCAGAAAGGACCCTCTAAAACTTATCTGAATTCCCCAAATATTAAAATGGCACTTACCATGAGACTTGAATATTTAACTCATAAATAAAGACCTATCTCCCTCATGGACCAGTCTAGTGTCGTGGACACTTCTCTACTACTAATGATGATGGTGAAGCATGGTGAAGAAGAATGAATATGTGGGATATGTTGTCCATCCAACTCTCAACACTCCATGTCTGCTACCTGGAAGCCTCGAGACATCACCTCCTTAGTTACCCCTAGGTTGGGGAGGTCACAAGGTGGTTGTATATTATTCCTCACTGCTCATCCACAACTTCTAACAAATAGTTGGGAATGCATAACGAGATTGTAATTGACTTCCTTTATATGCAACTTTTCAAGTATTCATAAGTGAGAAAGTTACCTTGCACTATTATTTAAAATCAATAGAATGAAATATATGGTTAGAATAAATGGGAATGATTGGTTCATATATGTTTTGAAGATAACCCAAGGTTATGGAAAAAACTATAGATTCTCCTAACTACAGGTTATCTACACCTATGTGATCACTCTTATATTCAACTTAATGATTTTCAAAGCAAGGAAAAGGTAATGACCACATATGTCTTTTGAATAATATTTGTGAGATTGTCCTCCTTTAAATGAAGATAAGGAATATTCCAGGATCTTCTGAGAGAAGACCCATAAGGACACGATACTGACTGGTCTAACATATTAAAGCAACTCTCGTATCACCCTGCTTCCTGAACACCCAAATAGAAGAATCAATACATATATTACAAATCTATAAGGGTGAATGTAAAAGCACAATATCAAGGAAGTTTAAAGCACCATAAAACTATTGGAAAGTACAATTTTATAGAGGGGCCATGCTTGTATGGTACCAAGGAAACTTCGTTAGGGCTATAAACGCTTGCTAGTAGCGAAGAAATGTTGGGAAAAGAGAGATGAGGAACACACATCGTCCATAAGACAATCATGAATACTCCTTGTGGTGTCATGCTCTCTGAATATTTTTGTGTATGAATTAAATTAATAAACTCAATCCTCTAACATCTCACGGGAATTATTCAAAGAATCATATTTGTTGTTATCAATTTCTCATATTTTAGTAAAAATTTTCATGATATGGGTTCCACGGTGTAGGCATACTCATAAATATTTCGGATGAGGAACAAAAAAAAACAATATAATTTGGAGGTGCATCTAAAAATAGAGATAATTGGTTCTTCCCAATAAAGTCACCATTTCCCCCCCACAACTACCCATTGAAATTCTTTGTCCTAAAGGATTTCAATGGGTCTCCCTTATCAAAAATTTAGAAAGGAACTATATCAATACCAACTTGGTTTTCTATTGATACAAGAAACTACTATTCTTCCTATGCAATATCAAGCTTAACCAAATATATTTGTAGTGGTATGAGGCATTACGAAGCTATATCTTACCTTTTTTTTTATCATTTTCCCTCAATATACAAACTACAATTCATTTTTGGGAGCCCCATTGCAATTAAAAAGCAAATATTTAGTCATATGACCATGCCCAAGGGATATTAGATCATCCCTCATCAAAACATCTCTACTCAAGATCAATCAACATGAACCGGCCAAATCCATTTATGAGATCCAAATTTCGATAGTTTGTCAGACATATTCTATTGGATTCATGTCGTTCAAAAGGATAGTGCGTTATACTCACCACCATTTATGATGAAACCTTTTTGATGGGTTACTCACGATACTAAGGAATTGTGTTGTATCATAAAACATTCACCCTATGACCTCGTATCAAAAGGGGATTGAATAAATAAGAGGATATGAGTAGACTAAAGATAAACATGCATAGGTGGGTCCATCACATTCACGTTACATGGGGGACAATAACTCATTGATTAATTTGACCTTATCCAAGCGTTTAATATGATCCACGAGTAATTCTCCTTCATAGTATCACAATATTCAAGACATAGAATATCCTTTCGGGATACCTCTGATAGAACTATAAGAAATCCTCTGGTCGTAGTTATATTTTTAGCATATGTTTCTCTCTGATGGCTCATCCCAATGACGTTAATTTAAAATGATAAAAGAACAATTGTTTAAATCTTGGGCTAGATGAAAATTTTATGCAACATGAATATGCATAAATAATACATGTGAATCTATAACATCTCATCTCTGGAACAATCGCCAATGTGGAAATTGAATATTCCTTGGGGAACCTCCATTGGAGGGCATGGAGATCTTGAAACATCCTGATAACCCCCTCCCGATAGCTCTATCAAAGGATGTTTTTCAAGCCAAAGGTCCTAACCACCATGTTCTGATGCCATGCACCTAATACATGAGTTTGGAGAAAAAATGTCCTTTCAAGAGCATTAATGAGGATGCACTTCTCTACCTAGACACAGTTTGTAACCCACTTAAATTTTATTGCAAAATATTGGGGGTAAATTGTAAGTGCATAAAACCTTTTTCAACCCTAAATGACACATTATTCGTCTTCTATAAGTTTATGAGAATTTTTCTGTCCATAATGTAGCATCGAGATAACCCTATACTTATACGTAATTCTAGAGTAACAGGTATGTGTATGAGTTGATTTTAATTATTTATACTGTTGTTGATAATTTGGTAAACTTAGTTGGATTTTTCCTATTACAAAATATCGAAGCAACAACATGTCACGACCAAAAATAAAGAGAGGAAAAAACCCTATGGTAAATGTACCGACACTCATCGTGAGTCTAGATGTTATTCTGGCGACATACACAAATTTCTGCAATGGGATAGATCATTGTACAGGTATTATGAGATATACATGATCTTCAACACCAGAGAGTTCATGCCTGAAGATGAAGAATTTGAATCCTATCAAAACATCAGGAAAAGTGGTATAGATCGCATTGCAACTCCCTCGATGTTGTTCATGTATAATAATTCCACAAGATGGTGTTTCACACACCTTGAAAAGGATACAACTGTTATAATGAATGCATCAAAGCTTCAGATAGAATCTATGAAGCCAGAGGACATAAAAATCCGATATCACCTCTCAGAACCTATAGTTTCCATGAATGAGTTGTTTTTGCATAAGTTCAGGAAATACAATGAAGACTTTGAAGAATTAATGGAATATTGGTGGTATGAGGAAATGATACATGATAAATAAGGATAATGGCTCATCCCTGCATAGCACCTGAAAAAACCCTACAGATTTTTGAGTACTATAATATGTCGATTATATGGTGAAGAGACAAGTACTCACTTTCAATTGTAATGGTTTCCAATGGCATAACCAATGGTGAAGACATGAAAAATATTCAACTGGGAAAATATACTAGCATTCAACATTTCCCAGAAGGTCAAAGAAGCTCCAGGCATGAACAAACCTAGCTTCTTCATGTCATCTTATCTCATAGATACAATATGCTTTGCTATTCATTTTCCTACTTTTGGATGGAATTGGAGCCTCAACCAACCACCTGTGCACATTCACTGCTTGTAAATGTGGGATGTCAACTACAAGAAATATATTTATGACACATGTGAAACTTTCTATCTCCCATATTCATCATGATCTTTGGGTATCCCCCACATAGAATATCACAAAAGGCCATAGTAACCATGAGGGACACCAAATACTGGTATATAGGAAAATATTATACATATGTCAGGATCTATGGGAGTTTTGAGGCCCCACATTTCTTTCCAAAATTTCCACTAAGAATAGGAATATATATGTTACCCAATGGTCCTCATTCTAGAAAGGAGGTTGAATCCATACAAGAGATATTCTTATGTATAGGGGAACCAAAGGGACATGACCCAAAAGATGTGGCAATTGATCAAGTTAAAGTTGTTGGAATAACCCACCCTATAATTCATGAAGTGAATTATGTAGAGGAAATATTCAAGGGAGCCTTATTCTTTGAAGAAGTATTAAACATGTTATAAGATGATCCAGCTAAGGATGAAGCCTTAAAGAAAATTGTGGAATAAAAGAAGAAAAATACTGAAAAATAAGCAAAGGAAAAACATGATTTAGAATGAAAGAAGAATGAAAAATAGGAAGAAGAGAGACAAATGATGGTTGTATAAGTAGAAAATAAAAGGAATAAGGAGGAAGACGAAAAGAAAAATGTTGTTGAGGCCAATGTAAGAAATAAAGATGAAGAGGAAGAAGAAAGGGAAAGGAAAATGAAATTAGATGAGGCTAAAAATGGTTCAACAAGCCCTTGTTTTGGTACTATTAACATACCCATTCAAGAGTGTACCACTTTGATGGAAATACCAAGGAATTCTCTTATTCCTCTCAAGAGATAGAATTGGAAGAAGTTGTAGTAGTAGTTGGTGAATACTATTACAAGAGGAAGAGGGTGTTGACTACATTTTTGGTCAAAATTTTTAAGCTGACAAAACATTTCCAGGCTCCCCTCATTTCAAAATGCACACACAAATTTCATGCATGCTCTCGTTGAGTTGTTGCTACACACTTTAAAAAACATGTCTTTAGATATTTCACCATTCAAGAATATTTTATAAATTACGATGACTGCTCGATAATGGATAACACTAATGGTCATTGGTCAATTATACAGGTTGGACATGATACAGGTTCATTCAAATGACTATGACATATACTTGGCAGTATTGTCATGGTTTCTTAAACCTATCACTGAATATGTCCCTTTTCCACTCCTCGCATTCTTAACACTTTTCATGTTTTGCATATTGGCACAACATGTTTGGACCCTTATACATCACACCTTGATGTATTGTGCCTCTCTTTCAAATATTTCATGACATTATCTCATAATTTCATGCCATGTCTTTGAGGTTGTAACTTGAAATGTTTTTCCATGCCATGCCAAATGTATAATTTTATCACTGGATTCACATATACATCAAATATTCCATCCTTTAGATATCACATGGAAATGAAAATGGTTGTTTTCTATTCTATTTTATCTTAGTAACTTCTCATATATTCATGCTACCATTTTCACTTTCTAAATCTAGAAGCTAAGGCTTCGATGGATGCCATTAGACTGAATTCACATCCATTAAAATCATTATGCTTTCACTAAAGAGCCCAATACAATAGGGAAGAAGTTTATCACCTTTGGCCTACCATACTTTGTTACGGGTATATGAAGTATTGACAAGAGAGTTATTTTCTCAAGAAGCCAAATTGAGGTTGAGGGTATTATATGATTTCAAAAGGCTCTCACAATAAAAAGGTCATATGCCACAGATGCTCTGATTGCAATATCAAGTGCATTATCAATATTACTTCCTTTACCAATGAAATTATAAATATTATGGCATAATGAGTGTGAGAGTATTGGTGGTTTTGTGCATATTATGAATCTTGATCCGACTACAAAAGTTTTTAAGTATTCATATTGGCTTGGGAAACACTAGGAGGAAGATTTTGGAAACTATAAAACAATTTGTATTTCTAGAAGTTATTATGGGCCAACAAGTTGTGTTGCTTGTGATGAAAATGGCAATCATGTAGGGGTTACTAAGCCATGACTTTACAATGCTACGTCTCTATATCATCTCTCACAAGATCAGATATGGAATTTATTGAAGGATTGCGATCCAGTAAGCCAACTTCACCTCTTAATAGAGTTCAAAATCCAGCTCCAAATTATGTACATGCTTTTCATCTGTAGAGGGTGCTTCTATCTCAAGAAATCATACTCCAGATCCTCATTTTGTTGATGCATGATCAATGAGTCCCTATCCAAATATGATGGGAGGAAGATACGGAATGGATGACAAGAAAAATATTATTTTTGTTGATGCATATTATGTGGTTTTTGTCTGCATAAATGAAACTGAAGAACTTTCTATTGCACTTAAACATATATTCAAAAGAAAAGTTTACATGAAACTCAAATTTCTATGACAATTTTCCTTACAATGAATATTAAAATATTCTTTCTGTTTGTTATACAATTGATATGGTTCATCAATATAATTTTTTTAACAAAACAAACATTGGTAAACACCATTTGAGGAGGCCATTTGTAGTTGTTGAGGTCAAGGTTCTTGTACAAGCAGTTGAAAAGCTTGGAATTGGAAGGTGGAAAAAAAATAAGTTGCATGCATTTGATCATACCAAGCACCGGACCTATGTTTATTTGAAGGGTAAATGAAAAACTCTTTTCCACACCATAGCAATTGCTTCACACCAACGTACAAGAGAACCCATTCCATTGGAGTTGTTGGATAGGGTTATACGTGCACATCATTATTGGACAACACGATAGACCAATAAAATGGTAAATCATATCCTGTAAGGATGGAGACTCACATATTTATACCTCCCATCTCATGATATAGGGACAATACATTGTAAAACCTCAATTGTTTCACCACAACTATGTCCAAATACCTTGTTTGTTGGAGATTGTTGTGTATTATCCTCGCAAATTGATGTTCATAGCTAATTATGGATTTTTAAGAAGTATACAAAAGAGAAATGTCTATGAATCTTGGGAGCAACATTTACAAGTTGAGTAGGTGATAATCCCATTGGTTATCAAATGTTTCACACGATGAACAAGGAACATTTCCGTAATTGTGTTGTTAAATTCAATCCTTTTGCATCCACAACAGTTTCCTACATGAAGATAACTCGTCTAGAAGGAAAATTAAGAATGGAGTACATAAAAAATGTGCATGAGATCCTTTTAAACATCACTATACTGAAAAATGTTTTATGGTTCTTCCTGGACAATATATTAACATCTCGATAAACAATATGTTGGAGAGCCTAACATACAAATGTCATTAAAGAATTTTATTTTGTTGGAATGCCAAACATGAATATCCCTCTTGGAGTGCCTCATATCAAAAACATTATAAATATAGTGAAGAATTGTCACAGAGAAGATCATATATGATAATGATGTAAAGGCAACACATATAGTGAAAGGCCGCATTGGGAAAACTGTGCTAGACACAAAAAAAACCTATGGTATTTTCTTGTAGGTATAAATGTTCTTAATAATGGTGTAGAAGGATCATAGATGTTATAGCACAGTTTTCCCTATGGTAGACACAAAAAGACCTATGGAATTTTTTAATAATTATGATCTTCTACCTCCTCTTTATCATTGGCAGTTGGAGGAGAGGAATGTTCAGAACCTAGAGCTATCCTTAACCACTTGCCTTGATTTTGAAGAACAATCCCATAGTATAGGTTTTTCCTTTGGTGTTCCTGATTCACACAAATATTTGTCATCCTTAATTCCCACCATCCAATATTTATATAATCACATTCTCTCCCTTGAATATCAATATTCAAATCATGCCTACCTTGAGAGATCTTTGGAGCCCTCTTTCCAAGGGCCTAATTATAATTCCTTAAATATTTTTGATCAAGAGTTTGGATGTGAGGAGGATCATGATGCTTAGTGATCAAATAATCTCTCATATTTCAAATACCACCATTCTTGAACCTAATAAACAAACCCAACCTCGATATCACAAGTTCACTCCATATATTTCATTCATGTGCATACAATGGTGAAGTTGATTTTGACCTCATTAATCCTATGTATGACACATTTTTGTTTGTTGATGTTACTAACGAATAGTCAAAACAAGTTGATGAAGACCCTTTCGATTCTACTGATGCATGTCATAAGTCTTTCTTTGAAGATCCTCATGAAATTAATCAAGATCTTGAATGGAATAATGATATTTCAAATCCATTTTTTCAATTAGAAGAAGTCACAGAGCTTGACATTGATATGCATACTCCTCTTGATATGTGCACATTTTCCTTCTATAATGATGATGAGTTCAAGGGAATTCCTATGATTTTGAATGCTTTATATTGTTCCTTTCATTGTGTTGGTTATAGTTCACTCCTGTTGCCATTCTTGGGTTGACCCAGGTTCATATCTACTATGGTTTCCAACAAAACCCCCCTAAAACTATCGGCCCTCCTGGTAAACCAGAAGGCAAGACAACGCACATGATGCATTGCGCAGTCTCACCCTAGATAGTTCTTATGGGTGGCTGCAACACTCAGGTGTTTTCATCCTGGGAAATGAGTGGGGATCTACGATGTCTTCATTTATTTAGTCTAACATTCATCTTACCTTGATTAATCTGTCATTCTTACTCATGCATGTAAAATATAATATCTAACTAATTAATTCATTCATTTATCTAACATCTAACCATCAACAACAAAGGAGATACATAACATTCAATCACATAACACATGATCTACAGTGGTTCACCCCTCTTGAGCCACGTCCACAAATATTTGGCTGCTATGCTCTTTTATTATTATGGTTCGAAAACTACAACACCTCGCGCATTACAATTCTCCCTTAAAACTGATCAAGATTTACAATGAGGTGAAATAGATCACACCAGGATCCTCAGCCTGTGATCTAACCCTCAAGTTCTCCCTTATCCCTCTTCACAGCTCAACAACTTACAAATTAGATCGGAACAACAACATAATAACAATGAAAAAACAACATGACATCCAACTCCTCAATCGAAGAACCCCTGACCTAAACCTCCTAGGTACCTATTTATACATGTCCTTGGCTTACCAACTATTACATCCTCTTACCAAAACCATAACCCTATCATGGTTAGGTCTTCTTGCATGAGTGCCTCGCATGCTTTTGTCCTCTGCATGCGCGTGTTTCTTTTCTTGCCAGATGTCTTGTGCTTTATTCTCCAAAATTATTCTTTATTCCAAAATGGGCCTGCGCCCAACAGGACCCCAAAACTATTATGTGTTTCATCCTGACCCACCTAGGTAGTGTGCGCCCCTTTGACAACCTCTTCTAGACTATGTAACTTGTCTGTCAGTCCCTTTCCTCATGTCTAGACTTGCACAATTTTTTTTGTAAGCGTTTCTAAGTTCTACGCTGTGACTTCCTCCTGAACCATGGTTGTGCAGTCCACCTATGTATGCTTCATGTTCTTCTTCTCTGCCTCCAGCTGCACAATCATCTCTGCTACTTTCTCTTGGAGAGGTTCCATATTCACTTGCCTCTCCTATTTGTGCATGTGTGCCATCTTTTAGTTCAGCTTGTAATCTCTTCATCTCCTGCGTTTCTTTTAAATGCTCAGTGATTCCCATCGTCTTTTGCCTCTGCTTGAGGTCCTGGATTTCGACATTTATCCTCTCTTCCTCCTGGTCCCAATGTTGGACCTTCTTATCTTCCTCCAACACTTTCCGAAGCTACGTTGTTCTGTCAAACAATTATGCTACTGTGTTAACTTGTTTCTCCAACTCTGCTAGTTGGATTGAAACTTTTGCTTTACTCTACTCCCTAACCTATGGTGGAGTTGTTAGAGTCATTTTTTCCTTCAGTTCCTCAATTTGTTGTCTACATTGGTCGATAGTTTGGGCAATTTGATTGAGTTCTTCCTCTGTCGTTGGACTCTCGGCCTGCGCACTATCTGAAATGTGGATGTAGACTATTTTCACCCCCTGTTCAATTTTATCCACGTGCTCTTTTTATTCTTTGGTATCAAAATTTACTTGTTCAACCACGAGCTCCAATTCTTCCTCATCATTCTTGATTTCCTACAGTTCTATTGCATCAGTCCTCGCACGTGATTGTACCTCCTACTCGACGCTAACTTGGAGTCTGTACAACGCCTTTGTTGGTATCTTAGCCACTACCATCTCGACCTGCGCTACATCTTTCAGTGGAATCTGTGACATGTCATTGGTTACCATGAATGTTGGACTTGCCTGCACAGTTGTGTGAATTGTGTGTTCAGTTTGTGGCGTAGTCATTGCCACCACTGTTGTTTCTCTCTCAGGGATGGATGTTGTTCCCCTTTCAGACCTCTACGCGACTCTAATTTGCTCGAGGATCTGTCTTATGCTAACCAAGTCATCATGTATCTTCTCCCTTTGATACTTTGCTTCCTCAACATCTTTTGCAACATGGTCTTGCACCTTCTCAGCCACAAGATCAACGTCGTCCTTTGTGATTGTATATTCGGGTGGCTCTTTGTGTGCCTTCGCCTTCTTGCTCGTTCCTCCTGACTGGGAAATTGGCCTCTTAGGTGGCCCTAGTTCTTGGGGGTTTTATTATGAGGGGGTTCCCTGTGTTCCCATAGCCCCCGCTCTTTGGTATTTTTGTTGGGAGGCAATGTCCTTCTTTCTTGCATGTGCATCCTACTTTGTTTCATGCGCGTCCTTCTTTCATGCCCCCCCCCTTCTCTTGTTGCGCCAAATTCTATGTTGGTTTCAGATTTTTGGGCGCAACTTTATCTCATGGAAGTGTCTTGGCCTGCCTTGCATCCACCTCTGTGCTCTTCGACACTTCCTGGTATAATACTAGGATCTTCTAGTCATCAGACCAATATCTCATGGCCATCTCTATGTCTTCCTCCATGACGTAGTATCTCATTTGGAGCCACTCCTTCCCTGGATCCCTGCACGCTTGGATCCACATGTTGTTCCTGGATGCCTTGAAGTTGGCGATGTCCTTGAATTGCACAACTACCTCTGGAGTTATTCACCAAGTGTTGGCGATACTCTTTTGGATCTCTGTGAAGTACATAGAAAAGGTACCTGTGTTTTTGCTTCTGTGCTTGGGGTTGGATTTTCTCCCTAGAGACGTGTATCAAAATGCGCAACACCGACCTATTTGGTTGCAGAAGTATGAGTATGGGGGTTCTCTCCTCCTAATTAGCACAATCAACATGAGTAGGCACGAGTAGTGGAACTCTGTGTCGAGGTTATGTGCGTCGTTGCATTCCTCCATGAATAAGTTTATCAGGTAAGGGGCCCAGCTGAGCGACGCACCATTTGCACACTGCGCTACAACTATGACGACCCTGACATGTACTTCTTCCTTGCGACACTTTCATAGCATTTTGTAATCCATGATTTTGGTTTCCATTCTTGTCATGGTGCCACTAATCCTCTTGAAGATTATACCGCATCAACCCCTCTCTGTGCCATATGTTATTTTCATCTCTTCTTCCAGTGCCTTCTCCTTGGTTTTTTCGTCCAGGTACTACGCGAGGTTCTCACCCATTGATGATAGTCCTGTGATCCCTGCGATTAGATCCACTTCTATGGAGACAGGATGCTCCATCTAGAGGAATCCTCCATGAAGGACCACTATCAACTGCTTGATGCAGTTGTTCACCTCTTTTCCCCTTCCAAAGTGGGGAATATCCAACAAGTTGAGGATTCCAGTGTTTTCTAGGCCAGTTTCCCATGGCTTTGGTTGTAGGATGGGATCGCCAAAGGGTCCTATCCCTATGATGTCCAAATAGACCTGCTATGCAAATTCAAGGAATTTTTCTCTCCATGCAACCAAGCAGTGTTGGCATGGTTTGCACTCCTTCTGGAATGCGAGCGAGCATGATTGTTGCATCTGGCTACCTACGCAAAGACCGCACCGTAGGTTGTTTTCCCTTCCTCCTTGTTTGTTTACTAGAGGACACCACCTCCATATGTCTCCTTTCTATATCGGAGTCTGGATGGCCAGTGATATCCTTAACCATACCATCATGTTGTTGTCTGGTTTCAACTCTAGTATTTTTGGTTACTGTCGCCTCTATATGCATAGTAGTTTGGCCATGTATCTGCAGGGCCCCTTTAGCCATCGTTGTTTCAGCTGGGTTTCCTATGTTGTGTGCAGGATGTCCCTGTGCGCTGCTAGCCGGGTCAACTTCTATGACCAACGCGGTTGGACCCTGCTTTTCCTCCATCACTGGCGTAGGGTCTATGGGAGTTTCAGCCGGCGACGAAATTGCATTGACGTCGATGAATTCCTCAAGTTGTCTGGTTTCCTGTTCGGGCTTTGTTGCCTCCCCTGGTGCCCTGCTACTCCACGTTTTTCTCTCTGCTTGGCTCGACACACCCATCTTTGGTGGTGCCATTGTGGGTAGTGGTTGGTTTTGGCTGAATGAATCTTCACTGGTTTGCCCTGTGTTAATTCACTTCATCTCTACGTGCTCTATCTCTCTGTAATTTCACTAATTCACAATGGGTCTTATGTTGCCCGCGTTCCCCTTTATATAAGCAAGTCACAAATATTCTTTGAGAAGCTTCCCCAGTGTTGATTAATGTAATGGCTCTTTATTCAAACTTTTGCATTGAATTTCATAATTACTTCTAGTTGGCACCTTTATCGTAACCACCATTTTTCAAATTTCCGCCTTTTTGCCCATAATTGCTGCCAGTTGGCGCCTTTTCAACGTAACCACCATTTGTCAATTTTTTTCCTTTTCTGACCGTTGGTCCTTTTTCCGGCACACTGAGTTTTCCAAGTGCATGATATGTTGTTTAGGCGTTGCGTGTGGAATCTTTATTTTCGTTGTACTAAGTCCATTTTCGTTGCGCGTTGTTTTCTGATGTGTAGCGCGGTAACCCCATTTTTGTTGCGCACAGTATTCTTATGTATGGCACAATCTTCTCTTTTTTGTTTTTCATAATACACTATATACATATCTCTTTACTGCGTGGTGAATTTCTAAGTACTAGGAGGTAGATTGTCCCTATAATGTTTCAGTTGACTCCCATTGATCATTCCTATAAGTTTTGTACCTCCTAAATCTTTCAATTGTACAACTCCCCCATCTGTGATAGTCTTCACTTCGTATGTTCCCAACCAATGCATTCTGAACTTTCCTGGGTGCTGAAAAAATTTACTGTCATACACCAAGACTAGGTCTCCCTCCTTGAAACTCTTCCTTTTAATATGTCTGTCATGCCAAGTTTTGTCCCTTTATTTTTTTACTTCTTAGTGAAATCCTGCTAGAATCCTATCTTCTTCCATCACCAGCAGCTGACTTATCCTTTCTTATACTGCGCCTTGTTCTGTCATGTTAGTGATTGCTACAACGCACATACTAGGTACCAAAAATTCTAATGGCACCACTGCTTCTTGTCCATACACACCAACTTGAATGGTTTCATAATGGTTTCACCTTCAGGTATCAAAGAAGCTTCAATAATTGTGAAGGAAACAATAGAAGAGAAGATTGTGATAAACTAAGGCATGAATTCAGAAGGACTACATCACAAAGAGGACCATTTGCTTCCAGGTATCAAAGTTTCCTTTTGGGTTATTGTTTTACTTGTAATAACTTTGGACATAAAGTTGTAGATTGCAGAGCATATGGAAGAAATATTAAAGCAAGATAAGTTAATGTGCCCCCCCACAATATTGAATGTTATAAATACCAAAAATATGGACATATAGTTCATGGCTGTAGAAGCATGATGAAGTCTTCCATAAAGGAAAACATTGATATCGGGTACAAGAAGGTTTGGAGAAGAAAACAAGAAGAACAAGTGAATGGAAAAATCCCATAGATAATACTCACAAGATTTGCAGATGTGTCAGATCATGATGAATCTATAGGTAAAGAGGAAGATGTCAGAATTCTGAATGATTACCCCACAACATAGTATCCTTACATATTGTTCTAAGCCATCCATCTTGGAGACTCTCAATAATGTAAATATTGAAGAGGGGGAGTCTAAGTAGCAACTATTACAGATTGGTGAACTATTTTGCAGGCAAATTATGAATGGTTTGATGGCATAGGTACAAAATGTTTCGTGACAGATTGGTTGATTAAGGAGCAATTTTCAGAACACATCCCTATGCAGGTATGAAGAGGTCAGTTGACAGTTATGAGGAATATCATCTGCACACTTTTGAGACAAAGACTCATGATCGTATAGAGGATTCCAAGATTGTATTCAAGAAGGGATATATTCAGTATAGATTAAATAATGTGTACTTGTTACAGACTTGTAGAGTTTGGTTTGAAGATAGAGCATACTAGTGGACATATTTGATTCAACTTGAGAAGAAGGAATATGTGGTGATCAATTGAAACAGAGAAGTAAAGTGACATATGGGTTAGCATTGTATGCACTTTAGTAGCAGAGTCATGGATACTTTTGTGATGTATGGACATAGATGAATTCATGATATATTTGATAGGTCTAGAAGATAATACTTGACATGAACCAAAGAAGATACATGACAATGGATGAAATCATGAGATCAAGAGGAATTGCAGAAAGACTCATTGGCATTTTCATCAAGAGGAATTTAGAAAAACATATGACTTAGAAAAGAAGCATATTGATAGGTGGAACCAACTAGTCATAGAAAGGAAAGTCGTGAGAGGCACAACAAGATAGGGGAGAGAAACTATCATGAGGAGTTATACTATCAAGGGAATATTTTTGAATGATTGTAATTGATGTCATCTCAATGAATACATGAAAATACACGAATATTTGAATTCAAGTGATGAAGGAAACCTAACATGAACGATTTTAATATACATCAGTGGATTACACCAGGAAGTACCGATGGAAAAGAAGCCACAGAAGAGAGACATGAAGCATATACAAGAATCCCCACCTTGATCTACACAACATATGGAAAAGAAGACAGGGGGAGATAAATGACAAAAGTAGGAGAGAAAGATCATAAGTAAAGAAGGTATATTATCAGGGAAGTTACCCTTTGTCATTGATGTCAAAGGGGGAGATAAATTTCATAAGCATGAAGACATGGGGAGCAATGATCACAGGGGGAGTATGAGTGTTGCCATCAATTCCAAAGGGGGATATTGTTGTAAATTTAGTTTTCATTGATGTCAATGTTGTAAATTAGTTTTTCATTGATGTCAACCCTAGAATAAGTCTTGAAGCAAGTTTGGAAGTCTCTAGAAGTAATGGGTGTAATTGAAGAATTTTCCAAAGTGGTCCTCTTATGGAATATCTCTAATCGTAGCCCTCATGGGAAGGTGATTTGAATAAGTCTACAAGAATCCACTGAAGTATGGTTAAGTCGTTAAGTAGTTATGAAGCCCTGGAGGAATTGCCATGAAGCACAAAGTCGATTGGAGAAAAAGAGGGTGAAGGACATTACAAATGCATTCAGAACTCTCATAGATGGATAATCCTCATCAGGTTGTTTCCAATGGTAGGTGGTATTCCACATGGTTCCTCACGGTTGAGAAGTTATACCCTCTTAAATATGAATCCCCAAAGTATGGTTACAAACCCCTAAATGGTTACAACAAGAAGTTACAAGTTGGCCCCAGAATTAATTAAAAGAGAAAAGTTGTTGCAAACAATAAGTTACAGGTCAGGTCAAAGTCAAATAAAAGAGTTACTTGGAATAATATAAATACACATCAAGAAGCCTCCCATTTGATTAATTAAGTAAACAATCAAGGAAGTATACAATTTCTTTTCACTTTGTTAAGTTCTCCTAAATATTGACTAATATTTAGTTTTCTTTATTTTATTTAGTATCTCACTTTAACATTTGTGTTATTTTCACACTAATTCATCTTTATCTTATGTTTAACATTCTTTAGGGTTTTCTTGTAAATACTCAACCTTTTAGTTTAGGTTGTTTAATTTTCTTTTAGTTTTGCATTTGTAATTTTATTATTCACTCGAATTTTATTTAAATTGCATTTCACTTACAAAAGAAAATTACAAAATCTTATAAGTTGCAAAATAAAATAAAAATCAAATATTTATAAAATCATAAGGAGAATATTCATGTTTAGACTCTTTTCCATAGAGTGTAATGTGCTTTGTATTTGGGGCTTAAAACTTAGGGTAATATTCCCGCCTCTTCCCTCCTAGCCTCACGTGAGGTTGAGATGTTGATTTTGAAACTTTCTATTTTTTATATCAATAGAGGGGAGAAACAACTCGCATCCAGAGGACCTCCAAGAGGTCCATTGAATGGAAGGAAGGCCTATACCCCAACTAAAATTCCCTACGACTTCTTTAGCTCTTAATGCAATTGCAGGAGCAAATGCAATCTCAGTATATGACCTAATTGTTGCATTGGACACCTCACAAGCTAGAATGGTTGAATTGGAAGAAATGTTGAAAACACAGAGAGACAATATTATTGATGAGTTAAAAGAGAAGTAAGTACAACAAATAATATTCACAAAGAAGAGATGGAAAAAGTATTGAAAATTCAGTCTGAGAAAATGAATACATAATTCGAGAGAAATATCCACATCGTTAAAGTTCTACACAAGGGAGAACTAGATGCCATTATGTTGACACATTCTCAAGAAACAAAACAGATGAAAGCCAATTATGCACAGGAGATAGTCAATTTGCAGGAAGAATGTATGGAGGGCAGCAAGTTCATAGAAAAATTGGAGCATAAAAACCTAGGGATGGAACAAGATAACGAGAGACTTAAAAAAGATCTAGAATAAAGTCATACACGAGATATTATCTTGGAAACCATAAAATAAGAAGCCAAAGATACCATTGAAGAGTTTAGAATGGTACACAAGAAGTGTTTTTGTGTACTGAATGATATTAAGAGAAACATGGATGATCATATCAATTCTGAAGACTAGATGGAATAAATGAAGGATAGATATTAGATGGATCAATATTTCTTTGACATAACTATTTATTAGAAAAATATATATCATAGCCCATAAAGTACCTTTCCAATCTACAATGCCAGAAAAAGGATAAAAGACCAAGTCTTGTTTGATACCTGAAAACCCCTCCTAGAATACATTAAAATCATTCATAAGACAGTAACCAAAGCCCGCAAGAGATTATGGAATGCCTCATATGATTTATTGGAATAATTCGAGATGGAAGTTATGCCAAACCCTAATGATGAAACCCTTGGTGAAGTAAGGATAGCATAAGTCCAAAAGGGATGCTAGCCAAGAATCTATTGAGCATAGTAAAGAAGTGGACAAAGAATTCTTGAAGGAACAATTGATGAAACCAACAAGACTAATCACATTGGCCAAATAATTTATAAATAATGTCGAGAAAGGTTTAAAACTGGAAGTTACAACTAAGATCTGCGATTGTGAGATGGATTTGGAGAAGATGCAACTAAGTAGGCTAGAAACAATCTTGAAAGATTATGGATTGTGGAAAGAATATAGGGATAAAATGGAACTTTAGGAAGTCTCATGAGTACTGTATTTTGTAACATACCCTTCTCACTTTTATTATTCTTAAAAGTGTAAAGTTTGAATAGGGAATATGAAATGATAGGTCGTAACTCAGATGTGGATTAGAAGATTGTTTGCGCTTTGGTGTAGAAGGAGGTGAATCTCAATATCCTTCATCATAAGGAAGAGAAGGAGATGAAAAACGCTTTTGTATTAAGATCTAGGTCAAAATTACCAAGGTAAATGCTCTATTTGATTCTGGCTCACATGCCAATCTCATAGTAGACGATTTGGTTAAAAATCTTGGGTTGGAGGTTCACAGTCATTTGAACCCATATCTATTGTGATGGATGAATAAGGATGCAGAGATCAAAGTCACTAAACAGTGTAATATCAAGTTTGCTATAAGTGCATATTTTATTGGTGAAGTAGAGTTAGATTGTAAGGTACTGAATGATAGTATGCAGAGTATAAATATGACTATTATAACAATGGTTAGCAGAAAGAACAAAATAGAGAAAAAAATGACACAATTGATTCCATAAATTATATATTTATTATCTCGATACCCAATTTCACTTTCCTTTTTTAGGGGGAAACCTCCAACAAAGAAGAGCTCAAGTACAAAATGATTATCAAGACAAAACATTTCCATGCTTTCTACCCCTATTTATACTATTTCTATCTTGTAGATAACATTCTAGAGGAAGAACTTTGTAGAGGCAAATCGTTCTAGTAATTCTTCTTACATTAGATGTGTTCACATTATTACATAAGCCTTATTTACTAATTTCAACCTTTATTACATAGAAAACATATTATTCTATCTACTTGAGGGGTTTGGAAGGTTAGGACCCTAACATGCCCTCCCCCTTGAAAAAACATCCTTGTCCTCAAGGCTTGAGATGGGGAAACTATTACAGAATGGTAGTTGAATCCCATGTGGCATCATTAGGTTGTGTATCCTTCCATTGTACTAAAATGTCCTTGATTGTGCACTGACAGAGATGACACCCTCATTGATCCAAGATTGCATGGGGTTGCAACCAAATGGAGCCTTATTCATCCAATTTAGGGAGAATGGTTTGAATCTAGCACTTGGTTCCAATAACTTTATTTAAGCAGGAAACATGAAAAACTAGATGGAGCTTAGAGTGATTGGGGAGAGCTAACTTGTAAGCGATGGGCCCCACACACTTTAGTATTTTATAAGGGACATAAAACTTTGGAGCAATTTTATGGAAATGATATACTTTGAGGGATGGTTTCTTATAAGGATGCATATGAAGAAACAATTGGTCCTCTTTAGTAAATTGGCATTCTAAACGACCCTAATCAACTTGTTTCTTCATGTAATTATGATCCATGAAAAAACTCTCTTTGAGAGTACGTAGAAATAAAAACTTGGGATGTAAGGATTTTTTCTAAGTTCTATACCTTGCTGAAATCGGGCAGGTAGGATAGTATAGAAGGTGGATTTTGACCATATATTGCCTCAAAGGGATTCATGCAAGTAGTACCATGGTTCATCCCTAGACCAATACAAATTGACAGAGGAAAGGGTGGAAGACATGGTTCATGAGACTTTGGAAAGTAGAGGGTGCATTACATAGGATGAATGGCATGACCAAGAACTCCTTATGGCCTTCATGAGTTGAAAAGGATTTTTTGGGATTATTGGCCTCTTTCATATGCATCTGGTGGTAGTCAGAACATAGATCAAGTTTGGTAAAGAACTGACCACCACTCAGTTCATCCAAAAGGTAATCAATGAAAGGAATGGGAAATTTATATTTAATTGTAATTTTGTTGACGGATTGAAAAACATGGCACATACACCACATACCTTATTTCTTGAGTACCATGGCGATAGGAGAATAATAAGGGATGGTACTAGGATGAATAACACCCACCACTAACAATTCTTGAACAATTTTCATAATTTCATTTTTTTGGGAAAATGGGTGAAGATAAGGGTGAACATTGGGAGGAAGACTACCAAGGACAAGTGATATGGAATGATCACGGGTGCCACAGGAAGGGGAAAGTCCTTGGGTATTTTCAAAAATAAATTGGTGTTTGGAGAGGATAGATTGTGTGTCGGTATGAATAGTAGGTGAGGGGGTCTCAAATGCGTGAATGGAAAGGAGTTGGGAAATAATGTCGGAATGGACAGTTTTGAGTATTTTCTCCATTTGGTGTGAACTAATGATCTCGAGGGAACCTGTCGTATTGCCTTGGAACTATTATTGTTGTCCATCCTATTGGAAACTCATGGTTAATTCCTTGAATTCCATGGTGATAGGGCCTAGTGTGCATAACCATTCAACACCTAGAACAATGTTGCAATCACCCATGTCAATAGAAAACATGTGAGATTTAAGGTGATAATCACCAATTTGCAGGTGCACATTTTCACAATGACCCCTACATTTCATGGAACCAAAATTACCAATCATGATTTGAAAATTATTTACTAGACGTATATAACACATGGTCTCTTGAGCAATTCGACGATGAATAAAATTATGAGTGTTTCCATTGTTGACTAGGATAATGAATTTCTGATGCTTGAGATAACCAATTAACTTAATGGTTTGGGGAGTACAAATACTGGTGAGTTCATTTAGAGAGATAATCAGTTCAAATTTTGGTAGATTAGAGGGTGGGTTATGATCATTAACTTAGGGAAGATCTTCAGAATGGGAAACATTTCCATCCTCTTCAGAAATGTCCTCATAAATTCCCATAAATATATTTTAATCCTTACACTTGTGCCATGGAAAATGTTTTTCATCACAGTTATAGAAAAGACCCTTAAGTTGACATTCAACCATTTCTTCCCTAGTTAATTTATGGATCTTAAGAGGAGGGAAAGGAGGGGCGAGATTTGTGGGTCGAGAGTGGGGACTAAAGGAGGGATTTGTTATTTGGGATTGAATGGCATCCTTAAGACCACTAATAAAGCACTCACATAAGGTTTCAGACATGCCTTCCATTTGGAAAGCCAATTGCTAAAAACAAATGATGTATTTTTCCATTGTACGCGATTGTTTAAGCTTGGTCAAATGACCCAAAAGATGTGTGTTGGTGTCAAAGAATTCATAAAGGTCTACGATAAACTGGGTCCAAGCAATATACCCTCTGTGTGAATTTTTACACCATTTCCACCATTGCCAATGTTCATGATCCAAATAAAGGACACCGATACAAAGTTTGATCAAATCATCAGTAATTCCATTCAAGGAGAAATAATGTTCAATTTTAGTGACCCAACCCATGGGGTTTGAGCCTTCAAATTTATTCACCTCAAATTTACGAAGATGTAGTTCATGATGAAGGGGGTTAGAATGAAATTTCGTAGAATAGGATGAGTCAATTCCCTCTTTGTGTGAATATTGTTTAGAGGAGCTAGGGTCTCGTGATTGAGTAATTAGCATTGTCAATTTTTTCACATTTTTAGAGAGGGTGTCAAATTTGGAATTGAGGGTAGTAATATTTGAAGTGATTTCCTTGATTTCATTCTTGGTCTGGGTGTGGGAATTGTCCAAGGCAAGGATGTGGTTGTCAAAGTCTTGGTTGTGGGTTTGGGCCATTAGGGAGATAAGAAGGCAAGAATTGGGTCGGTGAGTTCGTACAAAAAGGGATTATGAGTGAAGGGTAACACTGCGATCAATGGAACTTTAAAGGACATATGGAGCGAGACGGCTTGAGACGGATGGTCATTGCGGCTAGGGCCTAAAACCCTAGCCGCCTGGTTTTCGTTTGCAGGGGCGTTCTACGCCTGTAGCAGCTGATCCACGCATCAAGGGTCGCGGATGGAGTCTCTGCGTCTGGACTGAGAGGTTTTCACGCGTTTTTGGAGTAGCTGCTCATCCACGAGCCGCGGAAGGTTTTTCCTGAGTGTTTGCATGCGGTTTTGGAGTAGCGGCATTGGCCTCTGTCCTCTCGTTTGCTGGAGGACGACGACTTGTTAAGATGGCCCCGGATCCGACCGCCGAGAAGGAAAAAGATCCACTGGAAGCAATCAAAGTGTTAATCCGCCCGGCAGGGCCCAAATCCAAGCCCTCGCCCTCGTCTAAGTTTGTAAAGAAGTTGGAAGAGATCCCATCTCTGGAGCTATCTCCAGAGGGACCTTGCAAGCTTGCCCTCCTTCTCGCCGAAAAGGCCCTCATCG
>ML864051.1:11213-22681 GCA_009831015.1 Picea engelmannii | reverse complement strand
TGTTCTCTAATATAAAATATCCTCCTTTCATCCTAACTCACTATTATCTTCATTATACATTTTGTTATTATCTTCATTATACATTTTGTTATGAAAGACAAATATAAAACTATAATGGTAACTTTGGCTAGCTATGTAAATCGTCTATAACATTACAATTTATGGCTAACATATTTTATGTAATACCTAATGTAATGATAAGGTTTGGCTCACACATTTTCACATTTTATGTAATACCTACTGTAATGTAATGATAAGGTTTCTCTCACACAATTTATGTAATACCTAAACCAGCGATAAAAATAGATCTAGCTGATTAATCTTTTAGAAATTTAAAGTTATTATTTATATATTTGAATTGATCTTAAATATTTGAAGCAGATATAGAGAAATTCTATATTTAAAAAAGTTAAGGAAACTTTGGAAAAGATTCATTAAGATTCACTATCTGCGTGATAGGTGGCATCACATGGATTATTTATTTAATCGGTCAGTTTGCCTTTATGAGTATGAGCACCTTGTAACTAATTCCATTTTTCCTATTAAAAAATTCAAGGCATTGCATACATATAAGACAATTTAGGCACACAAATATATTTTTTTAATTTTCAAGTGACAAAGAAATATATGGTATACGTTTTGGTAGTGTTTTGTTTAAAGTATTTTTTAAGATAAAGTTAAATACTTTATGTTATTGTAAAAGGTTTTACTTTTGTGACAAAATTAGAATAATAAGTGATTAATAAGTGGATACCTTAAACATTAAAGGTAGAAAATTTTGTATTAAAAATTTTGGGTTGTTAATTTTTGAGAAGTTTTATTTCATGTAATTTATATAATTGAAGACTTTTCTAGTTTAAGGAACGTTACATTTTACTATTTGTAAATATTAGAAATCTTGTAAAACACTTACATTTTTAAAAGTTTGATTTTAAAACTTTATTGTAATCTTCAAGCTTAAAATTTGAGAATATTTCAAAACTCTTTCAAATTATGTTTTGACAATACTTTAAAAGAGTGGTTTTTTTTTGCAGAAGTGTGTGATCATTTTTTTGAGTGTTGTTGAAGCAGTGAAAGTTCCCAGTGGTGACATGAGAGAATTTTTCCCGATGGCAGGTTCTAAATTAGACCCATTTTGGTTTGGGTAGAAACCTCTACTTGTATATGGGTCCAATTTCCACTAACTAAATGAATTACTCAAGATTTTTCATAAAAGATAGGATAAAAATATAAATGCATGTCTATTATAATATATAAATGCATGTATATTCTAATATATGAATGCAATTCAATTTCTAAGAGTAGATGCATTCTTATCTAACGGTAGTAGGATCAATTACATGTCTATAATCCAATGTGCAAAAAAAAAATAGTTTCAATATTACATAATCAAATCATATTACATAATTATTAGCATATAGATGTTCATAAGCATGCTTCTGTAATATAATTCATAATTCATTTACAATTAATTGCTACAAGTGAAATTTGACAAGAATGAGAAATTGAACATCTACAAAAAACAATCAACAACAACACACTATTGAATAAATGAACCATGAAAGTACTTGCTATTATATTCCGTCCAATAAGTAATTCATTTTCAGGAATACCACAACAAGAAGAGAGTATTCTTTCACCTTTGAGTCTGATAAAGAATTATACTACACCCAATTTCGACTTTTCATCCCCCCCCTCTTTTTCTGTTATATTGTGTTCCTATATACCCAAGGGAGGATTGTTGGACTTCTTTATTACATGAGTTTTTGGTAACATCTTCCCTACTCTTCACATTCACATTACATTTGGATTTTTTGGAGCCAAAATAAATCATTGAATAGTATTCCTTCCTACTATGGTACTCCTCAGGAAGGTGAAAAAATCTAAATATCTAGGGATTAAGAGATTTCCTCTTGAAAATTTGGTCCAAATGATATCAAACTAGCCATGTGAACTTATTCACTGACCACAAAATTGCAATGAGGGATCTAGGGAGCCAATTGACTGAGAAGAAGATGAAATACTTCCCCCTAGCCTCTCTCTTACGGGAACAAGAATAGTTGTCGAACTTTGAGTCCTCGTTTATTTCCTAGAGCAAGGTTCCAACTTGGATATTCATTTAGATCAGGATGGACATTATCTTGCATTGTGTATTACTGCCATCTCTCAATTCATGTCCTACTTTCTCTGCTGACAGGCAACCTATTTCATGTGAAAACAAATGAAGTTTCCCACTTGCATGACTCTTATTAATCCTAACAGTTCCTCTGAGCAAGAATAGCCCACTGAAGGTACGCATTATCCCTATCGGCTTTGCTAAGATAACTATCTCTCTACCCATCTCTCTATAAAACAATGACATTTTCCTTGTTCTTTGATTCCTCTTATAACTTTCTGACTAATCTTTGTTGAGGCATGGCTATGTGCAAGTGTGCATTTATCACTATCATGATTGACTTTTCCCTCTTAAAGTAAACATGGTTGTCATTAATGATCTAGAATCCATATGATCTCACATGAAATGGTGATATGCATTTCCCCTCTTCACTACCATTTTAATGAGTTATCCAATATTTGTAGATTCATACTTCATGTGAGCAGGGATATGGGGGTGTACACATGAAGATGGTGGCCGAAAAAGTGGCAAGGGGGTCAACAAGAATGAGCACTCAAAAGAAATCATGTGTGTTCTCATAAATGGGAACACACTGTTAACCCTATAGGTTTGGAAGTGCTCGAACCTCCACTCATATTTCCATGTAGGTTTAGTGGAAGGAATGCACATGTGCTCCTAAGAGTTCATGCATGTTCCTAGGAACATGCATGCATTCCTTTTCTAAACATTTTTTAAAGGGTCGTGAGTGTGATTTTTCCTTATTTGCACAAATCATGCTTATGTTTTTACCCTCATTGAGAAAATAGAGAAGAGCTAGAGAGGAGAAGCAAGGTGAGGATCTCGCCACCATGTCCTAGTCAAGGTAGATATGTTTGATTTCTCTAATATTTCTTCCAATTTATTCTTTTTCTCCTAAGAATCTAAATTAATGAAATTTTTTATTTTCTATTTTAATTAAAAGACCAACCTAATTTACATTCCATGGATTATTAAATTGCATCCTATATAATAAAATGGAACCTGGATACAATGTAAACCAATCAAAAGAAAATCAATGAGAAAAAAACCCCAACCCACAACAAGCACCCAATTTAAACATTCAAATTGATGAGGGGTTGGTTATATTAAAAACCCTTGAAGAACAATTAAGGGACACTAGAGAGCCCAACAACGTCTCTTTGTCCAGTCCCTTGGATGTCATTGTGAATTCCACTACAAGTTACCAAGGGAAATTGACCTCTATTTATGATTATAGGGAAATAATGTATGGGTACTATAGCACTGGTTTGGACAGAAACCAAGTTAGAGACTTGGGAATTTCAAAACAAAAGATATTGTTTATTTTTAGGGATCCTAGAAACGGAAAAGGACTACCATTGACCAAGAAACACATCTCCATTGATTGGTGCATCCATCCCAATATTAGTAAAAGATGGATGGATATGTGGTATATGGTATATGATAAAAATCCATGAAATAATAGAGAGGTTCCCTTATATTTTCTGAGGAAATTATGGGTTGAGTTTAGTTTGGGTAAGAATGTCAACTAATTTGACATGGGTGAATTCCATGGGGTGGGTCGAGGGTCCAAACAGGACCAAGAACATGTTAGGCATGATCCCATGTTGGGTCCTTGTACCCCTAGGAGAAGGCTTGACCCCCCTACCCAACATCCTCCTATTGCAGAGAGATTTCAATAGGTACATCTATCCATTTCATCATTGAATCATAGCCTAGTGAAACACAATAGATTTATTGCACTATCTCGATAGGAGGTTCCTGCCAGTGACATTGATAGAGGGGTTAGAGCCTCAACATGAAAAACAAAGTATAGTGACGAGAGGGAACATGGACATAATAGTCATCCATGTGAACCTCACAGATGCTCGAGTTGTGAGAATATATGCTATGGGCCTATAGAGTGTAGTGGACAACATAACTTCATGGAGGAGGTTAGTATGTTAACCCTTTTTATGTTCTCCATGCTTATATATTTATTTTGTATTTTGTGTCTTTATAGCGATATATTATTGTATGTTGTTTTGCAATTTTTACGTACGATTAGTACACTCTCTACATCCATGGATGGATTAGTTCCTAGCCCCACTGCTAATGCAACGATATATGTAGACTTCTCATTGGGCACACCCACGCACATGTATGTGTCATATTTGTTAAGTTCACCATAGTCATTTCTTTATATTATGGCATCCTCAAATTTTTAATATTCTAGTGTTTCTACAGGATTTAGGACTGGACGATGCCAGGGAATGTCCATTTGTGATGGAAAAATCACCTACATCACATGTATCATGTGTATAATTAAATATCGTATAGTTCTCAAAAAAAAATTAAGTTTTTGAATTTTACTATTTGGTACTAATAGTTCAATATTATAAATATGTATGCAGGTTGTTGGCATATTTTTTAGTTATAATACTATTACACTCCTTGAGAACTTGGGATTTTCTTCTAGGTTACCTTTCTCGATTCCTAGGGATATGAAATCACTTGTATAACATGTGGCGGTCTATCCCAACCGACCCCCAACATTTGTCTTGTTGAGCACATCCTCAGTGGATTCACAGGTAGGACAACCATCTGCACCACCTCTTCCATCACATCCATCCTCAGTGGATGCACCTGTATGCCACCCACCCCCACCACTATTTCCATCGGCCCCATCCACCAAGGCTACCATAGTAGAGGTTACCTCGGAGAAGGTTGTACAACCTAGTTCTCCATCTTCCAATGAATCTCCATCAAGCCTGAGATATTCACTATGGGATAATGTGTTGATGATACTTTTTTTGTATCATGAATTTTATTTTAATCATATTTGTTTAGTTTTATTGACTTGATCCTTATAAGTGAAGCAAGGTGGCATAGAAGAGAGATAGGGGTCGTAGAGGAGGGTAACACACTCAAAATTGATAGTAGCATATGTGGTGAGTTGTCTTAGGTTAAATTACAAAGTATCATTTTGTATGTCTATTAATTCATTAAGTAAAAAATTTATAACAATGTTTTTTGTTTGTGTAGTCTCCAAGGAATCAAAGCATAGCTAGGCCTAGAACCACTACATGTGCTTCCTCGAGAAAGAGAAAAAATATAGATTTCTAGGATGCTCCTGAGGGTGGTGAGGGTGGCAGTGGTCAATGATTGACCAACTACTGCCATTATGTATCTAGGCCACCATATGGATGTTTTTTTTATGTTATGACACTTGATGTTGCTTTGTATATTGGGAAAGACGTGTCATTTTATAAAAAATGTACAATTTAGACGATGTTATATATATATATATATATATATATATATATATATATATATATATCATGGAAGGTTTTTTATGAATCTCATTGTTTCTACATTTTATTTTGATGAATATACAAATTTCAAAGTGTATGAATTTTATGTGTATTAATCCATTGATTTTTTTCTAATGTGATTATAAATACTTGCGTTACTCATTAAACAATATCTTCTGGTGGAAAATATTGCTAAGTACTAAATCAATAATCAATTAATGGTTCTCAAGTAGCATTTCTTGACAATCAACCATGTATATCCATATCATCGATAGATCATTCCCTCTGAATTATTTGCATGAATGTTGTGGATATCCATATTCTAACTCACAACCAACAATATGGAATGCCTCTTGAATTATCTCCATCTAAATACAATGACAATCCACCCTCAAATAGTGGTCACCTGAAAATATTGTGACCTAAAAAATGGCATATTGCAATACTTTAGGACAAAAATAAATTTTCTCATTTATGTTGTACATATTTTTAAATCACTTAACAATCTCATCTCAATGTTGTGTCAAATTAGCCTCCATAGCTAGTACTAGAATTACTCAATTATGAAGATGTCATAAGCTAAAATTCAATTATGCAAGTACACAACATTTGGACAACCCAAACAAATCATATATTTTTAGAATATGAAGTACATGCACCTACCAATATCTTATCATGGGTTGTTACAAGTCAGGCTCTTAAAACCTTAGTAAGGGAAGGATAAGATAAAATTAACCAATAGCTCACTCCATTATAGATCATCAACACACTAGCATAGACAATGGTAAGTCCTTTTTGGAACCTACATTTGTATCCCACAATTGTACAATATAAAATCCCTCTATCTTCTCAATAACAAGCACACTAGGTAGCACTAGGGTTTTCAAATACCACAAAATCCTAACTTCTTCTCTTACTAGATCTACATTATAAAAGCATTTCTTTTCTACTCTAGGTATAAGTCCTAGTATTCCTAGTCTCCTTATGACAAAACCGTTACCCTAGTCTTCCCTATACATTCCTTTTAGAATCCTTGTTTTTAGTTTCTTACTTGATTCAATCCATAATTTGACAATTTTCTAGGGCACAAACATTATTCCCCTCTTTCTATGCATGACATATACAAAATAATTTATTTATGTGCAACCCTTCATAAATTCCAAAAAGACTGGTCAATGGCTCATTAATGCACTCATGTTTATTTAGGTTCTGTAGTGGGTATATGTAAATTTTGTTAAACCCATCAATTGTTAATAACATTTATTCAATCATCCATGATGTCCAATAAACTTATTGATTTCAATTGATACAATGAGATATAGCACATGGAAACTAGATATTAGAATGAGTATCATTTTACACCTACAAATAAAGGTTTTAAGGTTACATTTCATGACATACCATAAAATGTAATGAGATGCTACCAAAATTTCTCTAGGGAGACTTGAAACCATTATTCTTTTCCCTTCATCATCTATGAGATTTTACTCCATATTCCTACCCAATTTTTGGGTTAGAGAACACAAGGAGGCATAGGACCCTCCCAAACCCAATCCCCGAAACATGTTCATGGAATTCCATTTCCATTCCATTCCTTACCATTCCATGCCATTTCCATGCCATTGTCATGCCTTACCAATCCAAGCCATTTCCATTCCATTATCGTTCCATGCCATTTCCACTCGATTTCCATGCCTTGTCATGCCATTGACATGCCTTTCCAAGACATGCCATGTCATTACCATGCCTTGCCATTCCATGCCATTACATCCCATTTCCATGTCATTTACATTCCTTTCCATTGCCATGCCTTTCCATTGTGATTCCATGCCATGGAATTTCTATGTCATTCCATTTCCATTCCTTGTCGTGCTATGTCATTGCCATGCCAATGTTATTCCTTTCCAAGCCATGCCATTTCCATACCAATGCTATGCCTTGCCAATCCATGCCATGGCATGACATTTCCATGCCATGCCATTTCCATGACATTGTCATGCCATGCCAAGCCATTGTCATGTATCTTCCCATGTATTGTCATGTCATTCCATTCCATGCCATTTTCATGTATCTTCCCATGTATTTTGATGCCTTTCCATTCCATGCCATGCAATTTCCACTCCTTTCCATGCCAATGTTATTCCTTTCCAATCCATGCCATGATATTCCATTACCATACCAAGCCATTGTCATGCCATTTCCATGCCATTGCCATGCCTTTCCAAGCCATGCATTTCCATTCCATTTTCATGTAGCTTCCCATGTCATGCCATGTAGCTTATCATTTTAACACATAAAACAATAAATACAACTATGTATAACATTATGCAAAGAAAAAGTCAAATCAAAATGTGGATTGCAATGAAATAAGATTAACAAAAAAGGAAACCTTTCTCATCCCAATAAAGAAAAAAATATTTTTTATAGATCCATATCACTTAAATTTATATCACAAAGTTACTTTCCATCCAATGTGCCATTGCATCCTATTTCCATGTCATTTTGATGCCTTACCATTTCCATGCCATGCAATTTCCACTCCTTTCCATGCCATGCCATGCTACTTCCATGCCTTGCTATGCGAGTCCATTTCCATGCCTTTCCATGACATTCCATTTCCATGTCAATGCTATGCCTTTCCAATCCATGCCAAGGCATGCAATTTCCATGCCATGCCATGCCATTTTCATGCCTCTCCAAACCAATAACAATAGGATAATTATACCAACTCTTAAAAAAAGTAATCATTAAATGAAGAAGGGATTAAAATGAAAGCCTAAACTAGGGTTTAGATAACACATGGTTGTTGAAATGCAGGATGGAACATAACAACCCTAGAATATTCAAGACATCAAGCTTTAAAGGGCTGAAAAATATGACAAAAATGTTATAAAAGGTGTCAAAGTGTATTCTAAGGGTGAAAGGTGACAACTAAACCCTAGACACCAAGATAACAAGTTTGGAAATTCAGGGTAAGTACTAATCTAACAATGAAATTGAGGGTTTCAAGAGAAGGCTAATTCAACAAGAATACAAGATAACATACGATATCACCACTTTGATAAAACATTTATTTAATACATTCAATAAATAACCATCAATGACTTAAAAAGAACACTTACTAGGTAAATCAATGACCTATACCTAGACCTTTGCTTTCCTTGTCTTGCCAAGCCATGTCTTTCCTTGCCATGCCTTTCCTTTCCATGCCATTTTTTTCCTTTCCTTTCCATTCCATTCTATGCCATGTCATGCCTTGTCTTGCATTGCATTTCCATTCCATGCCATGCCATGCCATGTCATTCCATGCCATGTTTTTCCTTGCCTTTCCATGCCATGCCTTGCCTTGCCAAGGCATGGAAAGGCAAGGCAAGGCATGAAAAGGAAATGAAACACATGGCATGGAAAGCCATGGGAAGTCAAGGCAATGCATGGCATGGCATGAAAAGCCACGGAAAGAGAAGTTAAGGAAATTTCAATCAATTCCTTGCCTTTCCTTTCCATGCCATGCCTTTCCATGCCTTTACTTGCCATTCCTTGTCTTCCCATCCCATGAATTTCCTTGCTTTAACTTTTCATTTCATTCCATGCCATTCATTTCCTTTCCATGTCATGCCATTCCATGCCTTCCCTTTCATTTCCTTCCCATGACATGTCATTTCCATGCCTTTACTTCCCATGCCATGACTTTCCTTGCCTTCACATTCCATGCCATGCCATGCCTTTCCTTTCCTTTCCATGTCATTTTATTCCTTAACTTTCCTTTCCTTGCCACGTCATTCCATGCCTTACCATGCCATGTGTTTCCTTTACTTGTCGTTCCTTACCTTTCATTTCCATGCCTTGGCAAGGAAAGGAATTCCATGGAATACCATGGCAAGGCAATGCATGGCAATGAAATGCAAGGAATGGCATGGCATGGGATGTCAAGTGAAGGAAAGGAAAGGCAATCCATGGCACAGGAAGGAAAGGCATAGCAAGGAATGGCATGGCGTGGCATGACATGGCTAGTGAAGGAAAGGAAAGTCATGGCATGGGAAGGAAAGGCATGGCATGGCATGGAAAGGAAAAACATGGTTTGAGATTTCATTCACTTTTATTTCTATCCCTTTCCATGACCTGTCTTTCCATACCATTCCATGTAATGCCATGCCATTCCATGCCTTAATGATGACCCCTCTATCTCATCTAGCCTAGTTGGATTCAAAAATTCTTGAGTGAGAATTTTTCCATTCCTCACATCAAGACCGCATATGGAAAATAAATTTAAATGATAATTCCATTAATATGAAAAAAATATTTTGTTAGATACACATTTGAAATATCATGCTTAGAACTTAAATTCTGAGAAATCATTAATTTTATTTCCTGAATAGTTCTCTGGGAACCTAAAAAAATAATAGATGTCTTTGTAAAAATAAATAATAATGTATGAGACTACAAATAAAAAGTAAATTGCATTTTCTCTTCAAACAGGATTGGGATGAGGCTCCCACAAATCCATGAAATAAAAGAGAGACCTGGAAGACAAAAGGAAGGTAGTCAGGGGTGTGCCTTTAGTTTTCAATGATTCTGGAAACAAAAAAAACAAAATAAATACTGACTCAGGAAGAAAAATTGGCGATAACAAGGACAAGGTGTCTACTCGACTTAAAATGATGGAAGTTCCAAAGACTTATTTGTTTTTTGTGATGTCTTTTGTAGGATGTTGTTGTTATGGAGGTGTCATAACCAAATTAATGAATTATTGGTGATTTCTTTCAATTCTTTTAACCAAGGAATTCATTAACCATTTTAAAATGTACTCCCTCATTGGAGAAACCTTCATTTCATGTTTGGTCTTGGTTTCAAATAACTCATTTTCTAGTTCTCTTAAATAAAGCCTCAACTGATAGAGTGTGTCCTCAATGTCTTCATTCTTGTTCACATACCAGACTAACCATATTTCTACGTCTTCTTTAGATAACTCAATTGAATCATGAAATTCACTGGCCTAGACAACCTTTAATACTCCCAATGGTTCTTGTAATTGTTCCCATGATAAAAGTATTGTATCATTAGTTAAATGTGGGGCATGTAATTCCCTAGTCAAGTTAACATGTTTTAAGAATATATCATCTCTTTTAATGTTAACGACATCACATTCAGACAAAAATTTCCTAAAGAATTTAATTATCCTTAACCAACATGTATTGATTTGGTTCATGTGAGTCTTATAACTAAGGTTTGCATCTCTTCTACGTAGCTCACTTAAACTTGAAACCTTTGCCACAAATGTACCCATTGTTTCCTTGTAGAGTCCTTCATCATTTTAAAAATATTTTTGGAGATACTCTTTGAAATGAAAAAACCTTGTTGAGAAAGTAGTTGAGATTTTTTTTTATTCTCATATCTAAAGGATTAATTCTATTATTTTCCTAATACTATATCCAATGTATTTTCTTACAACCACTAGTAAACTGTCTCTAGAACATATCCAAGACTTCACATTGCGTGTACAATAGTGATGGGATCAATGAATAAAGGTTTTGGAAACAAATATTTTTCTAGTTTCTCTATTCTTTATTTTAAGATCAAATTTTATTTTTCGATATCATAAATTGACTCCTTCAAGGCTTCTCCAGTTGCATCGTGAAAATGTTTTATTTTCGAGGGTGGAACCCCATGAAAATTGATCTTTGGTTTGCACTTCTATCAAACCTTTTTATTTCTCAAGTTCACTTTTTCAATTAACAATGTTTTGGAATTTTTATGGTATGCCACATGTTGCAAAATGACAAACTCTTCTTAAAATATCTCCAGCTCTTGAGAATCCAGTTCTTTGGAAATAACCCTGGTTTCAATCATTCTTTGTTCTTCCCAGGTAGGCTCTTCTATCACATTGCCAACTTCCATATCTTTTGGAAATCTTTGATTTGAGGTAATTCTCGTCTCTCCTTTTGAACTTCTCTTTTTATTTTAGTAAATTTAATGACCCCGATCGTTACGACTCAAACGACATACAATCGTTAATTTTTTTTTTAAGCACTTGGAAAAGGTGT